>JAGFPH010003031.1:85448-117949 GCA_018207615.1 Philaenus spumarius
TGTGAAACGCTCCTAATGTGAAACGCTCCTACAGTGAAACGCTCCTACAGTGAAAGGCTCTATTCCATCTGTTTGAAAAAGTTTTGGTCTTGCCGAGATTCGAACCAGCAGAGTCGATCCCCATAGACTAGCCACAATCGCATTGCTAATTTAGTATATTTGAGTTGGGTGTTATAAGTGTAACAAATTGTCCTAGATCATAGGCTTAGTCTGTGAATGTTAATTAAATGTATTGTTTAATTAGTAATACCTCTGAAACGGACATTGTGCTTCCTCATTTCGTAAGTTGCGTTAATTAATAAAAAGGTTGCACTTCTCCCGTGTGGTCTTAGGCACACAATTACGGTTTTTCGAAATAAAGCAGTTTCAAATACTGTGTTTAGCTTTTTTTAATTGATAGCGTTTTATTGGCCGGCAATGTATATTGTGCAATTTCAGCTTGTTTTGCCTCGAGCCTTAAGAGGTAAGTTGATGTGAAAGGTCAAAGCACTTTGCGGGTGTAATAAATCCTCTGACGAAATCAAATTGCCGCCGGTCCGACGAGGGAAAGTGTTCCCTTTGCTATGGTAATGTACGTGTGTGCTGAATCCGCAACCTCGCGTAACTTGTGTCATCTGGTACACTGTCTTAACGAACCAAGTATAATAAAATGAAGATTGTATTACCTTCAACGTTATGTTTGAAACAATATCTGCGTTTTTGTGCTAAGGGGATTTGCTACAAAAAATGATAAAAAAAATCACATTTTGGAAATACTTTTTTTTTTCATATTTTTTTTTCTACAGGTCCTAAAACACATTTAATGCAATAGAAGTATTTTTTTCTTTACATATATACCAGAAAAACTAAATATAAACAACGCTGCGTAGGAGAAAAATCAGTCCAAATTGCTGTCTGCTTGAATAACAATTACGTTTTGGCCTACATATATTTTAAATTATTATCAATAACCCTCAAAAATAACCTGGCATAATATAAAGTATAAACACATAAATAGCTTTATTTACCTAGACATTCAATCGCCATTTCCCGAAATGTGAGAATTTCATGTTTTTAGAGAGTAAATTCGATATATCTCAAGAACCACTCGAAGTACATTACTTAAATTTTTACCACTTACTCTATACATCTTTACTTAAATAATTAGGTAGATTTATGTTTGTAACTTTCATACATCATAAATCAAAAAATAATTTGTAAAATTGTAAATAAAAATAAAAAACAATTTAATGGTAAGTTAGATAAAAAAAAATTTGAGGTTTATCGACATAATTCTACCTAAATTTGTAGTAGGCTGTATTACCTTTAAGAAAAATTAAGAACCAGCAAAATCCATTAAGTACTTTTATAGTTATATTGCTTCAAAAACGCCTCGGCAAAATCATCGAAATCCCAGTTTTTAATTTTTTTCTTATAAAAAAAGTCAAACATTTTATGTTTTATATTTTGTATTTTTTTCAGCATATACTACACCAGGAAACAAATTTTCAAAACATTTTTACCATTAATAAAAAATTTCACCCTTTTCAGTAGCAAATCCCCTTAAGCATGAACAAATCTAGAAATACATTTTAATTTCTATACAACTGAAATATTTACACAATTTTCGTTTAGTAAGTTTTTTGCTACCAAAATTGCTTTATATTAAGGTGAGGCTGTACACACTTGTCACGTTCCGTCCAGGCGCGAAATGTATATTTTGTTTCATCGGTATATTTTTAGGGCACTTTGTGTTTTTTAGTTTTAGGTTAATAAATAACCATTATTTATTTAGTTACAAAAAACAAAAAAATGTGTAAGTAAACCTAAATAAATTACCGCTTAAGTTAGTACTCCGTTTATTATTATTTTTTTCACATCTAAATTTATTTATCGATTGCCCATGCCAATAATAAGAAAACTCCTCCTGTTTGCATTGCTACAAATTAAATAAACGGTACCAGGAACTGGCACATACTTTCTCACAAACATATTTAAATTATTAAACAGATTCACAGTGACTTCAAAATTGTAGGTGGAGTAGGAGAGGTGATTTAAAGTAGGAGATTAACTAATAAATATTATTATTATTATCTAGAGAGAAAACTATTCGATCGATTTCGAATAAATTTGCACCAAACACGTAAATTAGGGCTGTATAGATGCACGAAAAAAGATTTTGAAAATTTTTGAAAAACAACCCCCTTTATGGCCAAAAAACCCTCCAAAATCAGTTATTATTATTATTATTAGCTAAACGAGAATTTTTAGAAAGATGCGGTTTTTTGCATATGGTAGGGTACGTTAAGGTCTACAAATAAGCCAAATTTTATCAAAATCGTTAGAGCTGTTTTTTTACAAAAAAATAATAACTGATTTTTTGGGTGGTTTTTTGCCATTAAGGGGGTTGTTTTTCAAAAATTTTCAAAACCGTTTTTCGTGCATCTATAAGTCTGTACTGTACATGTCTGGTGCAAATTTGGTTGAAATCGATCGAATAGTTTTCTCTCTAGCTTTGTATACTTTTATTAAAGTAGGCGATTAACTAATAAATATTATTATTATTAGCTAGAGAGAAAAATATTCCATCGATTTCGAACAAATTTGCACCAAACACGTCAATTAGGTCTTTATAGATGCACATAAAAAGGTTTTGAAAAATTTTGAAAAACAACCCCCTTTATGGCCAAAAAACCCCCCAAAATCAGTTATTATTATTATTATTAGCTAAACGAGAATTTTTAGAAAGATGCGGGTTTTTGTATATGGTAGGGCACATTAAAGGCTACAAATAAGCAAAATTTTATCAAAATCGTTAGAGCCGTTTTTTTATAAAAAAATAATAACTGATTTTTTGGGGGTTTTTTGGCCAAAAAGGGGGTTGTTTTTCAAAATTGTTCAAAACCCTTTTTCGTGCATCTATACAGGCGTACTGGACATGTCTGGTGCAAATTTGGTTGAAATCGATCTAATAGTTTTCTCTCTAGCTTTGTATACATACAGACATACAGACATACAGACATACAGACATACATACAGACATACAGACAGACATTTTGTAAAAACCACTTTTTTGGACTCAGGGGGTCCCAAAACGGATATTTCCACAAAAATCTCAACATCGATTTTTTTTGCGATCACTATACTTTCTCTATACTATAGTATAGTGAGAAAGTAAAAGGTCAATGCTACTATGTATTGGACAGTAAAATTTCACAACAAAATGTGATTGTAGAGGTTGTAACCAAGTTTAGTACCAGTAGTAACAAATAATATAAGTTTGAGTTTACTGTAAGAAGTAGCTGTTGATTTAATACATATTTGTTCTTGGCAATGCCACTTCCTAAATCAGCTGTTATATTATCACATATATTATTTCTCAAGGCCATTTTTTTGTCGGTACGCCATAACTTCCTTCATACATCATCAAATTACATGAATGAGGCATCATTTTAAAGCTTTCCTTAACCGCTACACCGGAAAAATATACAAAATACAATTATACGAAAAAATACAATTTTCCTGGCGTTGGCGACATTGATGATAACAATACCCAGCTGTAGAGCTGTCGTTACGCCACTACATTGCTATATGACGCACTATACGATACTAAATATACGGTATGTACTTTAATTAAGTGGAATTTAAGTAAGTTAAAATGCGAATGCTTCGCATGGGTCAGCTAGTCTCTATATATTTTATAAAATCCAAATCCACTGATTCACTAATCACGATTTCTCAAAAACTACTGAAAGGATTGGAGCGAAATTTCGTATGCAGCTTCCTCTAGAGTTATAGGCTATAGGTGCTCACTAAGAAAGGTTTTAAAAAAATTCGAAATTTTAGGGTTTGGGGGGGGGGGTCAAAGTTACTAAATCACGATTTCTCTAAACCTACTGAACGGATTGGAATGAAATTTGGTATGTAGCTTCTTCTAGAGCCGTAGGTGCTGATAAGAAAAGGGTTTCAAAAAACTTCGAAATCTTAGGAGGGGTTTGGGGGGGGTCAAAGTTACCAAATCACGATTTCTCGAAAACCACTAAACGGATTGGAACGAAATTTGGTATATAGCTTCCTCTAGGGCCCTAGGTGCTGGCTAAGAAAGGGTTTAAAAATAAATCGAAATTTTAGGGGAGGTTTGGGATGGTCAATGTTACTAAAAATCCCCATAAGAAATACATAGTGTAATATATTTATTGCTATAATATATTTTTTGTTAATATACGTTTAACTTTGATTTGTCTATCCGTGCAAAACCGGATCGGGCCAGCTAGTATGGTATATTATAAGTTACTCACGTACGTACGTACACTCGCTTTATAGGAGTTGATATTTACAAATTGCAATAGTACATAGAAAAATACTCCCGACCTTAGGTCTCACCATAAGAGTCACTGCAATAGCTCATTTTTCCATGGAAATTCGCTAAAAACCCGACATTCTGAATGTTTATGGTTACCAACTAAAAACAGGATCAGATTATTTCTATAATTTTTTTTCCAAAATGTTGACTTTTAAGAGCCTTTTAAAGTGATTTAACTCTCGGCCAATGTTTACATTTTTAAGTTCATCGAAAACGTCCCCCATCCTCAAAATATTTTGGGCACAAAATATTCTTTAGACTGTTTAGCGGAGTACCATTAGAAACAAAGCTTTCAAACTGTTTCGTTTACTGAGCGGTTGGTTTGTCGTATTGTTTAGTATAGGACATAACCATACTCACTCTTTCTAAGCAAATTCTGTTTTCGATCCACTAGCATTGCATAATGGGAGAAACAATTTGGTTGATGATAAAATCACTTGTGCAAGTGAAACACGTCAGCTGACACTATAGTAGAGTCTACCACGTAGTTCTCATCATGGTAATGTCCTAGGGCGGGGTTTACGACACGTAGATAGAATACAACCATCATAAGGATTGTAAACCAACCTTCTGCGTTCGTAAACTTACATAAAAGGCTTTTACGAAGATTTATCAACACATTCAGTGGTGAAATAAACTTCTCAATACAATGGTTGTTTGCTTTTCTGATAAAGTCACCTAAATTTTTAAGAATGTTTTTAATTATTGTATTAATACTTGAACATCGAAAATTTAAGTACCTTCTTTAGCATTTATGCTAATATTATAAAGAGGTAAAATTTGTTTGTTCGTATGTAGGGGGTAATATCTGGAACTACAGAACCGATTGAAAAAATAGTTTTCTAATAAAAAGCTACACTATCCCTGAGTAACACAGGCTATAATTCGTTTTGATAAAAATATTTTTTATTTCAATATTTGTAAATTTAGTCAGACAAAGTTATTCTTACGATGAATTTTCTGATGAAAATTTTGACGATGAACCGACACATGTATTTACATTAACTAGTGGACCCGGCAATGCTTCGCTATTGCTTGATTTACCTAACCTAAAATTTGATCCAAATCAGTTGTTGATCAAAATCAGCTGTTGATCAAAATCAGCTGTTTTAAGCTTTTCATACGAACAGCTGTTTTTTGTGCCCCTAATAAAATCAAAAGAAATCTTTCTTCTTCTTCCTTAAGATTGACCTTCCATAAGATTAACATTGAAACTTTGAGGGCCACTGGGGCGTATCCCTGAGGACCAATGTAAATTATAATGGGATTCTGCTTATCTACAGGACACTACCTTTCTAACGGTATGCGCGAATTTCTCCTACGAGACACACAAGCTGAGAAAAAAGGACGACAAGTTTTGTGTTTGCCTATTAATATATAGATTACCATAGCAAACAATTGAATAAAATAACAGATAAAACAGCTGTTTGCTCTAATATTTCCATTAACAGCTATTTCAAACTTTGAATCAATTAGGCTTGTTTTTATTTGTAACTTTTATATTAGGTTTTTATTAAAGTGTAGACCTGAGCTTCGCTGGTTCTTTTAACTTTTATTATGACTGCTGTTATAAAATATACGAAATAATTTTAGTTGAACATTTAACATTGTTTACCATTTTAGCTTTGGGGTTATTATTAATCTTACTCCTTTATTATAAAGAAAACATAACATAATTATGTATATAGAAGGTTCCAAATTTTCAATACACAATGCATTGCGTGCTTCGCACGCCATTTTTCAGCCTATGTACTATGGGCGCACATGTGCGTCCGTTTTAAAATACTAGTGATTATTACATAGAAATGTTGAAAAATTAAGTAATTTCTACTCATTTACATTACTATAAATATACAAAAAATAAAACGTCAGCTCCTAGCATAGGAAATACGAAATTTGCTTAGTAGTGAACGTGTTAAACAACAATTTCCATGCTTATTAATTTTTACTACTACATTTAGGGATTTCGTTGGGGGTTTTGAACCCCTAACCCCACTGGGTACGGCCTTGCCCGGACCCCCTCTTGATTGGGGCGTATTCCGTACCCTCCTGTGTGGTTTACTATCAATCAGATTCAGCCCACCCCAAACAAAAATCCTATATCCACGGCCCTGTTGCACAATACGTGTAAAATATCTCGTAGATTGCAATCTAGCATTTTCAGGAAGCCTATAAAAAAAGTAACACCAATATTGGAGCAAAGCGAAACAGGTAATAGCAAACACTAAATATTACACTTTAAATTAATTTCGATATTTTTAAATGTAGTGAAACACTCGTAGTATAGTATAGTGAGAAAATAAACAAATTATTTCTTAGTGTGCCTCCAGCACCTATGTGCAATAGTGTATCAAGTTCCACGTTCCAAGGCCATATGGTTTTTAAAATATAAAACAACTAATATTTATGGTTTTAGGGGTTGTTTCAACCCTTAAACGCGAAATATTTCAAAATTCTTTCATAGTACACCTCTAGGTCCTATAAGTAATATGTGTACCAAATTCCACGTTCCTAGGACATATGGTTTTTGAGATATAAAACAACCAATATTTATAGTTAGGGGTTGTTTCAACCTTTAAACGCAAAATACTTCAAAATTATTTCTTAGTGCACCTATGGCCTACGGACATATGGTTTTTGAGATATAAAACAACCAATATTTATGGTTAGGGGTTGTTTCAACCTTTAAACGCGAAATACTTCAAAATTATTTCTTAGTGCACCTCTATGGCCTACGAGTAATATGTGTACCAAATTCCACGTTCCTAGGCCATATAATTTTTGAGATATAAAACAAACAACATTTATGGTTTTATAAGTTGTTTCAACAATTAAATGCGAAATATTTTAAAATTCTTTCTTAGTACCAGGAACTGCCACATATTTTCTCACAAACATATTTAAATTATTAAACAGATTCACTGTGATTCATAATTGTATTAAAGTAGGAGGGAACACACACATTAAAGTAGGAGATTAACTAATAAATATTATTATTATGAAAATTATTCGATCGATTTCGAACAAACTTGCACCAAACATGTCAATTAGGCCTGTATAGATGCACGAAAAGACGTTTTGAAAATTTTTGAAAAACAACCTCCAAAAATCAGTTATTACTCCCTTAAAAACCAAAAATTTGAAAAAATAAAATAAAATTCCTTGAGATATTGTACAACTACACCTACATACCAAATGTCATCAAAATCGGACCGTTGGCACGGTCTCCAGCTCTATACACATCCTAACAGACACACAGACACACTGACAGACATCACCAAAAAACCACTTTTTTCGGTTCAGGGAGCACCAAAACAAATAATTCCACTAAAACTATTTTTGGGTTCATGGAGCACCAACACAGATAATTCTATTAAACAATTTTTTGGGGTTCTGGGAGCACCAAAACAGATAGTTCCACTAAAAATTCAAATTCGAAAATTTGGACGAAAACAATACTTTCTCCATATACTACGTATAGGGGGGAGAAAGTAAAAAGTGTAGATTACAGTTTGGGGTAATGTTTACATCAATATAAGTCTTGTGAAGTTGATTTTCTTCAAATATGAGTTAAAGAACTAATGTAGGCTCATAAATACGTGATAACATTTGCTCTGAGGTTATAAAATGAATATAAGTACAACCTTTTGTTATCAATATATTCATTTATACAAGTTTTAAAGAAGAGATACCTACTCGTTTAACTTCGGAAACATTCTTACATCTTCGTATAACATATAAACATATTCGATTATTAATTTCTCCATTATAATATTAATAACTAAATCATTTGATCTATCAATATGAAGTTAGAAAGCAATTAAAAGATAATATTTTTATCCATATTTAGACAATATAATAATGAATATAAATACAAAATTTTAACAAATTAGGCCTACAAAACAGTTATATAATCCTTATAATTGTACACATTTACCGAGTTAAAAATCCCTTACAGCATCGGTAGGCCTAGATAAATTCTGTTGTTTTTAAATTGTATTATTTTTTTAATTATGTATTTTTGATGTCTAATTAGTAATCGACCTGTGATTTTTCACGGGGGCTTACTAGTTTAAAAATAACGAACAGTTTTATTCCAACTTACCTTCAAAACAACTCCGCGATGCTAACAACCAACAGCACAGCTGTTCAATGACACACTATTCCTACACGCCTCTAGTTAGAGGGAGCCGTTATCATCTCACCTTGGCGCGAGTAGTGGTGATGTAACCCTCCTCTGCTGTTGGTAATTCAAGGACGATCCGGCCAATTTGCCCTTATTTAGGTTAGGAAGAGCTATGATAGATAGTGAATCTATTAATTGCATCGCGTTACGGGTAATTATGGATGAACGTCCGTCATAACAATGGTTGAAAGTGAAACTCGGGTGTTCCGCAAGGTTTCGTAATTGCACTTGTTTTATTTCCTTGTAGAAACGTATTTCCATAATGCAAATGTGCGTGTGTTAACTATCGAAGGTCAGTTTTTTACGCATGAATGCACTTAAGAGTTTTTATAGGTTATGTTGCTAGGTATTGGTTCTTTTCCTCGTTCTTCGAGTGGATTAAGCAATGTTGCTGATATACGATATGTTTTCAAATAAATATCTTCTCTAAGAATCTTGGAAAATATAAATTACTTTTATACCAGTAAGCACCCATGAAAAATCACAGGCAGATTAATTCTACACATGAGAAAATACATAATTAAAAAAATACAATTTAAAAACAACAGACTTTATCTATGCCTACCTAACTATGCTGACGGGGATTTTTAACTCGATAAATGTGTTCAATTATAAGAGTTATTAAACTGTAGATCTATTTGTAAAAATTTTGTACTTATATATTTCCTTATATATTTAAAGAAAGATATAAATATTATCTTTTAATTGCTTTTTATTACATATTGATATATCAAATGATTTAGAAGTTATTAATGTTATAATGAAAAAAATATAATGGAATGCGACATTAATTGTTTATATGTTGTACGAAGATGTACGAATGTTTCCGAAGTTAAAAGATTAAGTATCTACCCCTTCTTTAAATTTGTACAAACGAATATATTGATTACGAAGGTTAAAGAACACTGTGGCAACAAATTCACAATGATTGAATGAAACGCCGAACCACAAATAGAAGGAACAAAAAACAATAACAAAACAATTTAATGAAAAGTAAGATGGGTGAAATCAGCTATTATATTATAGACCTATGTTACTCACATAACGTATGTATGTACGTACACTCGCTTTTATAGGGGTTGATATATAATATGTACGTATGACTTAACAAATTTTTACGCTATTATTATGTTTACTAATGTTGCGCTATTACTAGTTAACATACGTCTTTAAATTAGTAATTGTGTCGAAAAACATCGTTTAACTCACTTCTGCGGTCGAATTCATTATTGTACTTTTAAAAGAAAATGAGCATACACATCTCAGTAATGCGATCCATTACTTTGTAAATTAAGTAAAAATATTTCAATATTTTTAAGAGTTTATTCTGTTGGTGGGGGTTTTTTCTGGAAACTTGCGCGCGCGCATACATTGAATTTCAATGACACCCTATACCCTAATTTGGCGCTCATCATCAAAATTCAGTCACATTTTTTTTTTAACTAGCCTAAAGATATATAACTGCAAAAACAAACGGAGTTTAGATTCTGTTTTAAAGTCAGTTAATAATAATGTTTTTTTCATATTTGTACATATTTTTAGCGATTAATTCAAAAAATATTTTTCAATGTAGGCCTATGGTTAGTTTTGTGCACTGTAAAATTTTTGTGTTTGTGTTTCAGGCACGACCTACCTCCTCTAGAGGCCTTACTAATGTGAGTAAATACAATCTATTATGTATATTGCGACTATTTCCTGATTCAGTTCGTAAAATATTCCAGTCAATACAAACATCAATCGAAGCACTTTTTCCGAGAATTAATCAGTACCATATACAAGACTGCCACTAGTAAGTTATTGACTATATATCAAACACCGATGGAAGCAGTTTTTTTGTTAAAGTTTTATGCTCGATTACAAAGCACACAAGTCTATTAAAAATCACCTTGGCATTTTATAAACTGCAGTTATTTGCAAAGGCTACTTTTATTGCTTCGTAACAGCAGTTATTACGATTTTTTTCCTTCAAAGCGTACGTCACAAAGATCGGTGATAAAAACTGTGTCCAATCATTAGAGCAGGTTCTTAGCAATGCTTGTTGGTCCGATTTACATAGTGACTTGATTGTATGCACACCTAGACAAGCACAAAAACAAACAAGATAGGACAATCCAGACGAACGTTAACAAGGCGGAAACAAAGAAGTCAAAGTAACAAACAAATAATTCGACCACGCAACTGAACCGCTGACGTGAGTCCAGCAAATTTCCAAAATTAAGTTTATATGCCTATGTTTTAGGGTTTCAACCAACAATTTGGGAAATAGGTCTTTTCACGACGGTGCTGAATAGCTGCAAAATGGTTCGCACGCCATTCCGCATATTGGGAGTATCTTCAATACACAAAGCATTGCGTGCTTCGCACGCCATTCCGCATATTGTGACTATCTTCAATACACAAAGCATTGCGTGCTTCGCACGCCATTCCAAATATTGCGAGTATCTTCAATACACAAAGCATTGCGTGCTTCGCACGCCATTCCTCATATTGGGAGTATCTTCAATAGCCTACACAAAGCATTGCGTGCTTCGCACGCCATTCCGCATATTTTGACTGTCTTCAATGCACAAAGCATTGCGTGCTTCGCACGCCAACCCCCGTATTGGAAGTATCTTCAACACATGATGCATTGAGTGCTTCGCACGCAAACAACACGGTAAAATCCACCGCATGGCTTTGAACCGGGTACTTCTTTGGTATTCTACGTTTTGATCGATTTTGGGGGAACCGAGCGAGCTATAATAAGTCGCGTAAAAAATCAAAATGTGCAGAATAACATCCTACATTTATATTTGTATAATAAACTCAAAAACAAATTCATTCTCGTAGGAAAAATCTCAAAAAATAGTTACTTCCTGTCAAAAAACGTGTTTCCGATTGTTGGAATTTTTGGGTAACGAACTCGTCCGAGCGACGTAGACAACCAACATGTGTACCAAATTTGAACCAAATCGGACTTAAAATGCGGCCGCTAAAGTGCGAACACATATATACATTTATATATATGTATATGATTTTTAATGACACCCCAAAACGTGTTCTGGGGCCCATGATCGGTGCTCATTTTCTAATCCCGACCTTGGGTCTTATTACCATAAGGGCAACTGCAATAGCTCATTTTTCCTACGGAAATTCCCTAATAAATCATCGGGGTGTCCCACGAAGAGGTTTAAAAGTTTGATTTTGTATAGCTTGCCCATCGATCTTTTTGAAACTTTACACACACCACAATAGAGGCTTTAAAAATGTTCTGTGAAAATTTTAGCGGTACAACACTACTTGCATAAACAGAATGGTGGAATAATGAAACATGTATTAATTCTCTCCCTCTGTAAATAGGAAATTAAATTATACCTTACTGTTTTTGTAACAAAAATTGTAAATTAATTAATTACTGTAGATTTTGTAAAATATTTGTACTGTCACATTCTAATGATCTAAGGCATTTTGATTAGGAATCTAGGATATAACAAAATGGAAAACTGAAAACCAAAGTCTGAAATCACTCAAACTGTAATCCATCCACAGCGACACACTGGTAACAGCGCTCAACAAATGATTCTTACGCTTTTAAAAAGAAATCCTTCGGTATCTTCCATTGCGTGTTTTAAATCCTCATCATTGTTGAAGCTGTGGGAATAAACATGGGGGTCATAAAAAGAAGTCGCACACAGTTAAATCTGGGGATCGGGGTGGCCAATCAAAAAAATTACTTCCACGACCATCCAACGCACATTAAGGTTGCCATTTAGTAATTCTTTGACAGGATTTACGAAATGAGGCGAAGCACCATCTTGTTGGAATAACGTGTTAATTTAAAACTTGTATATAGCTAATTGCAGACATTGTACTGTCCGAAATGTCGTAAGGTAACACCCCGTTTACACTCACAGCCGCCCAAACAGTAATGCCGTTTGATTTGAGTGGAGCAAAGCAATAAAAAATCTGGTACCAACTCGAGAAAGTTATTTTTCGAGGGAGAAAATTAATACATTTTTCACCATTCCACCATTTTGTTTCTGCAAGTGTTGTACTGCTAAAATTTTCACAGAACATTCCTAAAGCCTCTATTGTGGGGTGTTTATAGTTTCAAAAAGATTGATGCATTGATGACCAAGCTATACAAAATCAAACCTTTAAACCACTCCGTGGGACACCTGGTATACACAGTATACGATTTGAATTAAATTTTAGTTTGTCATTTAATATATCATTTGAGCTGTTTTTGTTGAGGATTGGTATGCTATAACGTTTAGGGTAGCCATCTTGAAACGGAACCAAGTAATGTAAAACTGTTTCAAAATGTTTCTTTTAAAAGTCTGTTGTTGTTGTTGTAGTCCAATAGCCTTTGCTGGCTCACGCCATCTTCGATCTTGCTTCCCAGTAGAGACCAGGGAGGTATTTTCTCCTCCGCTTCTCTTCATCCAGCTCTCTGCAGACCAACAGATGGTCCTTGTTCATGATAGTGTCCGGGCTTTCACACAATATGCAGTTGCCATAATACAAAATCTTTATCTTCTTTAGGTGTTCATTCAGGCAGTCATGTCCAGTTGTAAGTCGGAAAATCGCGACAGACGTCCTCCTCTGTAAGTCCCTAACTTTATGATACCAATCGGATACCTCTTCATAGGACTTGTTCCTTATGTCCTCTTTGACTTTATTGGTGAACTCAAGATGAGATGTTCGTTTCAGTTCGCCGATCCTTGATTCCAGGGTGAGTACTCTTCCTGGTTTCTGTATTATGTGAATTCCTCGTTTGGCCAACTCGTCTGCCCGCTCATTGCCTTGAATGCCCACATGTGCAGGACTATTTTCTTGGTAATATGCTTGACTATTTTATACTTCTTCTGGATTGATTCAGTCAGAGAACTTGTTGGTGTGTTTTCAGCAATTGCTTGCAACGCTGACTTGGAATCGACCAAAATCACAGTGTTGTTAGTCATCCATGGCCTCATTATTATCTGTCTCAATGCCTCATTGATTGCGAATACTTCCGCTTCAAGCACGGTAGATCCCGGGCCCAGCGCAAAGTAGTGGGGAAAATGCTTGCAGAATATTCCTGCTCCGGTTTCGCCTTTAATTCTTGAACCGTCAGTATAAATTTGCAACCAATCGTTTGGTGGGTACAAGCTGTTGATAGTTTCCAAAGCTATTTGGGCAACTGTGACTGGATTATCCTTAACTTTATTTATTGACTCTGCAAGATGAGTGCTTATGTTGTTTTTTAAAACTCTTTAAAATTATGTAAGCTTTGACCTATTTGAAATTTTTTGAAACCGGCCCCAACCCCAAAATATACATCATAAGGCACTGTGTTAGAAAAATGTTTTCTTTTATATCCTTCAGAGGCGAAATAGTGAAGTTTAAGTTGTAACTTGATGCTTTTGTCTCGTTGTACGTACGTACTTCTATTGTGTTTGGTTAGGCTATTTCATGTATAATACACCTAACCTGTAGTGTCTCAGATATAACCACACCTTTCCGAACCAAAGTAGGTGTTCTACTTAACGTAGGGTATGTGTTGTTTTTCTAAAGCAACAGAACCCACACCGCTCGTCTTATATTTAATCTACCATAAACTCAATTCGGTTTTATTTATAGCCCGTCGCCTGGGCTACAAAGAAGCGAGGAAAATTGAATTTTCTCCCAGTATATCATACGTCTAACAGAACTGTTGCTGTACATTTTGTACCGTACGATTTGTGATTTACATTACTCACCCTTTGTAAAGAACGTAATCCATCACGCAGTAAAACCAAATGACATCAACAAACATATTGGTTCGTCTGGTGTCGTGTTACACTAAACTATAAATCATTGCTCCACGCCTAACTAATAAGGTTAAATCGATTTTGATGAAATTCGTTACTCATCTTTCTTGGAAGCTGGTTTGAAAACATGCATAACTCCCTTAGTAAGCACAGTACTCGATCCATTTAATGGTATTGTAAACCTTATAAATATTACTTACTATATAAAAACAATTCCTGGTATTCACGAAAAACATCTAGCCCTACTGAGCGTGCGTCAGGATCTAGGTTACCGCTACCACCAACCACCCTGCTCAAATAAAAGTGCCTCTGTCTAGTGTATTTTGATCCAGTTTGGTAATGTATACAGCCACTACAACAGGGGGTAAAAGTGTCATAGTGTATTTTTACTTCACACTAGTTAAATGTATTTCGACAGCCACTACAACAGGATGTAATTAATTCACAGTGTATTTTTACTCCCAGTGGTTAATGCATTTGTATAGCCACTACAACAATAGGTAAAAACTGCATAGATAAATTTTTCCCCCCAGTCGTTAATGCATTTCTGTAACTACTTTAACAGGGGGTAAAAATTTCATGGTGTGCTTTATCCCTCCCCCACCGGTGTTTAATGCATTTCTACGGCCACAACAGGGGATAAAATATTGCATAGAGTACTTTTATCCGCCAGAGATTAATTAATTTCTATTGAGAATATAACAAGCGGTAAAAATTTCAAAGAGTAGAGAGTACTTTTACCCCACCCCCCTCAATTAATTAGCCACTATAACTGGATATAACAATATCATAGAGTGCTATACCCCTCCAACCAGTGGTTAATGGTTTTAAAAATGGCATAGATTATTTTTTATTTCCTTGTTGGTTAATGGTTTTCTATAGCCACTACAGCAGGTTTTAAAAATGACATAGATTATTTTTTATCTCCTCGTTGGTTAATACATTTCTATAGCATCAACAACAGGGGGTAAATTTTTCTTAGTTAATTTTAATCGCCCATTGATTGTTGTCTTTCTAAAACAACTGCAACAAGGTGTACAAATTTTCCAGTGTATTTTTACCTCCTGTTGTAGATGATTTCGGAAGACAATAATCACTGGGGGTTGGTGGGGGTAAAAATACGCTAGCAAGTTTTCAACGTCCTATTGTAGTTGTTTCAGAAAGGCAACAATCAATATGGGGTGGGTAAAATGACACTTAGAAATTTGACCACCCCGATTGTAGATGTTTTAGAATAGCAATTAACAATGGTGGGTAATACAATAGGAATTTTCCACCCGCCCCCCTTAATATAGTGGTTGTATAAATGCAATAACCACTTGGGAGTGGGATACTCTAGTGTGTTTTAGCCTGAGGTTAAAAATTCTACAGGCGGTATAATTACGCTGTAACAGCGCCGGCCTCGGTTGTTATGAAAGGTAATGCAAATTCTCAAAAAGGAAAGGAAATAACATAGTCGTCGAGTGTTACTGAAAACGGCAATATGGTTGCACAACTAGCCAAACTAATTATAACAGCAAACGTAGAGTTATGTAGATTACACGAGGGAATTACCTGCGTCTAGAGACAGGGTCCTTGACATCTCCGTCTTCGTACGGTAGCCATTTGACACCCTTGAGAGTAGTATTCATACTCTCAATACATTAAGTATCTGATAGTGTGCTTGATTTATTCGCGAATTACCACAGGACAGTTGAACTATTGCAGACCTAAGGTCGGGAGTATTCAATGAGCACCGATCATGTTCCACAGAACACGTTTTTATGTGGTGACATTAAAATTGTATATTTATACAGAATGTCCCATAAGTAATCAGCCAAACTTCGGTGAATGGTTCTACGGGTCTAAATAAGGAAAAAAGTACACATAAACATAGGCCCGAAAACGCTTCGTTTTCTATATACCAGAAATTTTGTTTTTTGTACAAAATAATTCATATCTAGAGAACGGTTTGACCGATTGAGTTCAAACTTGGCACGAAATTTAAACTAACAATGATATATCTCAAGAAAACTAATTCGACCACGCAGCTGAACCGCTGACGTGAGTTGAGCAAATTTCCAAAATTAAGTTTATAGGGTTTCAACCATCAAGTTGGGAAATAGATCTATTCACGACGGTGCTGAATAGCTGCAAAATGGTTCAAGCCAACCCCCTCATTGGGAGTATCTTCAATACACAATGCATTGCGCGCCTTGCACGCCAACCCCACGGTAGAATTCACCACATGGCTTTGAACCGGGTACTTCTATGGTATTTTACTTTTTAACAAACTTTACCTCTTTATAATATTAGTATAGAAGATAATATGGTTTTTACGTAAACTAATGTTAAATCATATTTTAAGTTTTTAACATTTAAAAAAATTGGAAACAAAACCGAATAAGGGATCCGGGTACTCCACCGAGAGCCAGTTTTTAAATTGAAATAAATCTCAAATTATCCTCGTCAACGCGTGTGTTATGAACAGAGCGGAGGTTGTAGCCTCCCTTAGTTTGTAAATAACAAAAACATAGCGTTTCATTCACCTTTAATAGAACATAAATACAAACACATTTCAATGACTGCAATTAACTAAGATAACAAAACCAACCAGTCTTAAATGCTTCAGTTAAGGGAACGCACAACTAATTAGCATTCTGCATTCAAGTGGTGCTGTTCTAATTGCAATCAATACGTATAGACTGGATGACCAGACTGCTGGCAAGGTTTCAATAAGAAATGTAACTCTATCTCCGGCTATTTATGCAAATCGTGCGTCTGGCTGTTCGAGCATGTCGATGAAATTACAATCTTTGAAATATTTATTGGGCCGCAGCATATGGTCCGAAACCAAAGCTTGGATGTAAGCGATGATGTGTTTTGGTTTTGTATGAGTGTTGTTATGGATGGTTTAGCTACGCGTTGAAGTTTTTCGGCTGGTTTTTACTTTTTGTGTGCACCGAGGCCGGTCGAAGACGTGAGCAAAGTACACAGTCGCGGGAGAAAAAGAGGCACTTAGAAAAATAAGCACAGATACAATGAGGCACTAGAAAAAAGATACATTTCCTATTTTTATATATATATACTAGCTGACCCGTACGACGTTGCCCGTGGTGGTTGGTATTTTCAGTCTTTTTAACGTAATTGTATTCTTTTTAAGTGTTCAGTCAGTGAGTGGTATTTGGCTTTTATATATATAAATCTTAAATAATAAAAGCACTGTTGTCATAATAATAAAAGATCTGAAATTATGATTTTAGTAACTTTGATCCCCCCAAACACCTCCTAAAATTTCGAAATTTTTCATACCCTTTCTTAGTGAACACCTATGGCCCTAGAGGAAGCTACATACCAAATTTCATTCCAATCCGTTCGGTAGTTTTGAAGAAATGATTTAATAACTTTGATCCCCCCCCACCACCCCCCAAAATTTGGAATTTTTTGAAACCCTTTCTTAGCAAGTGCCTATGGCCCTAGAGGAAGCTACATACCAAATTTCATTCCAATCTGTTCGGTAATTTTGGAGAAATCGTTATTTAATCATTTTTACCCCCCCCCCCCCAACCCCCCTAAAATTTCCAATTTTGTAAAACCCTTTTTTAGTTAACACTTATGGCCCTAGAGGAAGCTACATACTAAATTTCATTCCAATCCGTTCGGTAGTTTTGAAGAAATCGTGATTTAATAACTTTGATCCCAAACCCCCCCTAAAATTTCGAATTTTTTCATACCCCATTTTCGTGAGCACCTATGGCCCTGGAGGAAGCTACATACCAAATTTAATTTCAATCCGTTAGGTAGTTTTTGAGAAATCGTGATGAGTGAGTCAGTGAGTGAGTGAGTGGTATTTTACTTTTATATATATAGATTCTTCTGAACTCCTCCTAAACGACTGGACCAATTTTGATGAAATGTTTTGCATGTGTTTGAGTGGGTCCCTGGATGGTTTAGATGTTTAGATTAACAATTGGACCCGGTAGGTGGCGCTATGATCTGGTTCCAAGTACAGTGACTAGATAGAAACCGTGTGGCCAAGTGAGGTATTGTTTCCTATTGGTCGGCAGCCATGTTTATCCTAAATTCTTATCTGTTTATATTATATTTGTTATATATTTTTGCACGAAATAACAGAATACACTTTTTAAGAAGAAACACAATTTTTATTGTTTAATTTCAATATAAATATCAAACTGTAACAATTAAATCGCATGTTTTCCCTTTAGAAAAAAAACAAACAGGTAATTTCTCTTATAATTACAAAGAGATACAACACTATTGTTTATATTATACTTCTGAGCAGTTGACATTACTTTTAGGATAAACATGGCGACCGCTTTCATATGGCCGCACTTTATCTATCTAGTCACTGTAGTTCCAGGAAATATGTTTTCCATACATAAAAATCTATGTTAGTTTCTTTGTCCTCTGTTGACTCAGAAACTATTTGTCCGATTTCGCTAGCAAATCACAATTTATCCATATCATTGCCTGGAGTGTTTAGACGTTACAATTAATTAGTCTAAGGGGTTGAAATGGTGTTGTTACAATAAATATAAATTAAACTAACTTCCTACAAGCTATATAGATAAAATGATGTAATATGTAATATTATTTTTAAGGGATATACAAAACTACTTACAGTTTGATTACTTAAGTCGAAGGTGAAGTGGAATAACTGCCCTTAAAATAATAAAAATTTTTTATACTCTAAAAAAAACTGCTCAACTAAGTTTACTAAAATTTCACAATTTACACAAATTAGTACCAGAATGTTTTTAGAGAATATGGTCACTACAAACAAAAAGACTTAAATGATGTAGCTAATCCTAACCAAAACAAATAAATTGGACTTAATTCCTTCAAACTATAAATCTAAAATTATTTAATATTATTCTTTAATGATATAAAAAAACATTTGCAATTCGATTGCTTAAGTCAAAGGAATGAAATGATATAACCACCCTTTGAAATTAAATCAAGCAATAGCAAAGCACTGCCACGTTAACTATTGTGATCTAATATTTCCATTAACTAACACCTGATTTCGCACTTTGAAGCAACTATTTGTATTTCTAACTTTTAGGTTAGATTTTCATTAAAGTGTAGACCTGAGCCTGCTGATTATTTTAACCTTTATTATAATTGCTGTTTTAAAATATACGAAATAATTTGATTTGTACATTTACCATCTTAGCTTTGGGGTAATTATTAATCCTACACACACCTTTATTATAAAGAAAACATAACATGATTATATGTATAGAACGGGGTTAGCGTGTGGAGCACGAAGGGGGTTCCCCTAGTGCTTGAAAAAGTAGCAGAAAGAATATTTCGAAGGTTACAAACTAGCATTTAAAACAAAAAAACAACTCTCAATATTGACAAAAGGAACGCCACCATCTAAATAGAAAAAAAGGCAGGACAATGAACAGTATTTCACACAAAAAAGAAGATATTTATACAACATTGTTATTGTAAATAGATCCTAAAGGTGTAAGGTGCAGCAGAGCCGTGCATTACCACTGCGCTGAAACCAAAACCGTTCCAGATGAACAATAAAATTAAATGTAATACTTAAAACACGAGCAGGGATTTAATCTAACGATTATCCCCGACTGCACTCGTGTTACGCTGAAGCCCTCGAGGCAGAGTAGAGAGCTAAGCGAGCTGCTTATCCATCTCTGTCGCGGAGACGGACAGAAGATATTTGCATGTACCGAGGTTCAACGTGCGGCCTTGACTAGGTCTCTGCAAGGTGGACAGACGTTAGCCAAGTAGTTGGAGTTGTATTATATACTAGCAGCTTAAAGTAAATAATAATTCGACCACGCAGCTGAACCGCTGACCTGAGTTGAGCGAATTTCCAAAATTAAGTTTATAGGCCTACGTTTTAGGGTTTCAACCAACAATTTGGGAAATAGGTCAATTCACAACGGTGCTGAATAGCTTCAAAATGGTTCGCACGAACCAAAATGGTTTGGGAGTATCTTCAATATACAATACATTGCGTGCTTCGCACGTCATTCTGAATATTGGGAGTATCTCAAACACAAAACATTGCGTGCTTCGCACGCCAACCCCCGTATTGGGAGTATGTTCAATACGCAATGCATTGCGTGCTTCGCCCGCCAACCCCACGGAAAAATCCATCACATTGCTTTGGACCGGGTAATTTACGTTTTGATCGATTTTGCGGGAACCATGTAAACTATAAGGTCGCGTAAAAAAATAAAATGTGCAGAATAACATCTTACATTTATATTTGTAGAAAAAACTATAAAAAAAATCATTCTCGTAGGAAAAATCTAAAAAAATAGTTAATTCCGGTCAAAAAACGTGCTTCCGGTTGTTGGATTTCTTTGGCTAACGAACTCGTCTGAGCGAGGTAGACAACCAACATGTGTACCAAATTTGAACCAAATCGGACCTAAAATGCGGCCGCTAGAGTGCGAATATATATATACATGTGTACATATATATATATATATATATATGATTTTTAATGACACCCCAAAACGTGTTCTGTGGACCATGATCGGTGCTCATTTGCTACTTCCGACCTTGGGTCTTACCATCCAGGGTCACTGCTATAGCTCATTTTTCTTTGGAAATTCGCTAATAACTTGAATGTCTACAAAATATATATTTTGTTTTAGTAATGCATTTTATATTCTGTAGGGGCAAAGCAAAAACTAACCAGGTATTTATTTCCCTTTGTAGTTATTGCACAAAGAAAGTATACGCCTCATTAACCTCAGTAGGATTTGGACGTTACGACGCAATTATTTCGTTATATTGCGATGCATTGTTTGTTTTGAAATCACGTTTGCTGAAACTCTCTTTAATAACAAACCCGATGCTACTGCAGCTTTGTTATGGCTTCATTAGTATGAGTAACAACGTCTATACCTTCCCTGCATTCTGATGTTAAATTTAAACTTTATTTAACAACGTGAAAATCCTTCCGAATCTCCTGACGTGTGTTTTCTGTGTAGGAAAATCTGGGCGTAGATACATTTTTGGAACACGGTTCTGCCGTCACTGTTTCACATTTCTCTCTAATTCTATATTGTATACAAGAAAGACCTGTCATTCACGCAAAAACTCTACTCTACAGCGCATGCGTAAATATTCAGGCCATCCCATCCCCAATATTCCATCATCCTAACCTAACCAAAGTGTCTCAGTCCTGTTAAAAGTTCTCGCCCTACGGCGCATTCTTCAGGATCCAGGTCACCCCTACCCCCCACCCTACCCGATCCAGATGCTTCTGTCCTAATCAAAGCTCTGGCCACACTACCATCACCATCCTACTTGAACCGGCAATTGCGTCTGTTCTAATCAAGTCTATGGTCCTACTACGCATTCGTCAGGACCACTTCACCACTACCCCATCATCCTGACCCTATCCCAATGCCTCTGTCCTAATCAAAACCATGGTCCTACTTACTACGCGTGCGTCAGGACCACGTCACCGCTACCCCCCCTCCCATCCTATCCAGGTTCAAGTGCCTTTGTCATCATAATAATAATTGCATTTATTAATATTAACATAAAATAAAACCAAAAATTCAATACTTCTATAACAATAGAAAATACAAAATAAAAAAAATCTTAACCATACAAAAGTTAGTAGGTAGTATTAAAAAATTAGATAATTGAAACTATGCAAACTATAGCATGACCTTTTAGTCGTCTGCCAGAGTAGCGATTGCCTTATCTCCTAGTCTAAGACACAGTTCTTATTTACAATATTTGCTTACATACTAAAACTTAACCTATATAATCAAAATTACAGATCCATGTCCAAACAAACTCAAATAAAATGCTCCCAACTATAAGATAAATAAATACCCTATCTCAAACAAAGAAAAATAATTGAGTGTTAATATAATTGCCTAACAACTATTCATCATATTTGTGCGCAACAAATCACTTACCCAAGCCACAACTGTTACAAAAATATACGAAATATACAAATGTATTATATTTCGTAGGACTAAATAAATTTATAGCCATATCACATACAAAATTATACCTACTGCATTTTTTCTAAACTTATTCTAAACAAGCAAACAAAAAGAAAAATGTAACATTTCAGCAACTTAAAAAATCTATCTTATAACAATCATAATCGACAAGCAAGTACGTAAGCACACCCAGTTCCTTCCCTACCCACGAAAAAACCAGGTATACAAATACATAAGAAGACATATATATAAATTGTAATAGATCACCGATATTTATTCAAAACTAATAATTAAACTCTATTATCAAATTATCTCTGATTTTCTTACTCTCCCAGATGTAATTTACCAACTCTGTCCTAATACAAACTGAGAATTGATTAGGAATTTATAATCAATTATTTTTTTAAATTAATACTTTAAATAGTTTTGACAAGACTCGGGAAATATTGCAATGTGGACTGCGCATGCTAACGTAAATAATTCGACCACGCAGCTGAACCGCTGACGTGAGTTGAGCAAATTTCGAAAATTAAGTTTATAGGCCTATGTTTTAGGGTTTCAACCAACAATTTGGGAAATAGGTCTACTCACGACGATGCTGAATAGCTGCAAAATGGTTCGCACGCCATTCCGCATATTGGAAGTATCTTCAACACACAAAACATTGCGTGTTTCGCACGCCAACCCCCGTATTGGGAGTATATTCAACACACAAAGCATTGCGTGCTTCGCATGACGTTCCGAATATTGGGAGTATCTTCAACACACAAAACATTGCGTGCTTCGCACGCCAACCCCACGGTAGAATCCACCACATTGCTTTGGACCGGGTATTTTACGTTTTGATCGATTTTGGGGGAACCAAGTATAAGTCCGCGCAAAAAAAACAAAATTTGCAAAATAACATCCTACATTTATATTTGAAGAAAAAACTCAAAAACAAATTCATTCTCGTAGGAAAGATCTAAAAAATAGTTACTTCCGGTCAAAAAACGTGCTTCCGATTGTCGGATTTGTTTGGCTAACGAACTCGTCCGAGCGACGTAGACAACCAACATGTGTACCAAATTTATAATTTTTTGAAAACCTTTCTTAGCGGACACCTAAGGCCCTAGAGGAAGGTACATACCAAATTCCATTCCAATCCGTTCGATGGTCTTTGAGATTTCGTGATGAGTGAGTCAGTGAGTGGTATTTCGCTTATATATATATATATATATATATATATATATATATATATATAGATATACAATAAAATCGTGACTGTCTGTGACGACATCATCTGAGAACGGCTGAACTTATAAAGCTTGGGTTTAAGCCATTAGACGAAAATGAATCCAATATTCAGTTCGCCAATATACTGGCTGATTTTTGAAGTAAAAACTTCAATAGGCGCGCCGCGTCCAAATAAATTTTGCGGGCGGTGAATTGGACTTTACCGTCACGCATTGTTTTCGTCACGCTCTACTATATAGGGTGGTCCATATGTATGGGAACACCTCAATAAATTGGAAACTGTTATAGATGTAATACTGTAACTTTCAGGATAAGTTATTGGTCAAATACTCTACCTTTTGACAGACAACTGAATTTCAACCCTTTCTCAGGCGGTGGCAAAGGGGTTGTAACTCAAATAGTTTAAATGGGAACACCCATTGTGTGATACATCAACTTAAAGGTCTCTTTAAAGGTATCTCTAACGGTAAGCTCACGAAATGGCCGTAAACATCAAATTTTTTTAAATCGGCCAAGTTTTTGTATTTTATACGTTTAACCATGTTTTTATACGTTTATTCTAAATCAATTCAAAAGTGTTCCATAGCTCTTTTGTAGATAAAGGTTCAAAGAATTCATATATGCCAGTAAAAAAATGATTGCAGTAAAATTAACAAAGTTATTAGCTCAAGAAACAAGCAAGTTCGGTAACGAAAGGAAAAAGTTCAACTTTAGGCCTACATAAAAAAGAGTAAAACTTTTTTGTAATTTTTTCATAAATGTAAAAAAGTTTCGTAATTTAGTTCTAAATAGAACTGAAAAAAAATATTTATCAATTTCAAATTTCTTATTTTGAAAATGCCAGTTTTTATGTTCCTACTATAAGACTGCTAACAAAACTAGCCCTGTTTTGAATAGTAATTTAGGAATATATCCTTTAATTTAAAATTAAATATCCCTTGCTGAGGAAATGTGTAAGCGGAAAAAATAAAAATAATAATAAAATATTATATATATATCCTTTGCCAAAAATGACATATTAATATAAGAAAGTGTAGAGGATAAATCAAAGAATTGAACTGTAGCCTATACTTGTAAATTATTATTCCATAAAAGTATTTGATTTAGCTTTATTTGAATTACAAAATGAAATGAAACAAATGAAACCTTGCGGCGATAAAGGACATAGAAAAAATGACCGTTGGACATCGTGGGAAGTGTTGGGACATGGGTTGAGATGACTATCACGACGCTTTAACATCGTTTGTTTTCATTATTTCTAATATTGGAATATGATATGGAACTGTAAATACATTGTTAAGTTTTAGTTATTTAAGTATGTAAATATTTAATTCTATGTTTTCCCTCAATAACGCGATATTGTTAGCTACCTTACGCATTTTTAACCTATATAAAACACAATGTTCCCCTAAAGTAAAATCTTTAGCAGTTAAGGGTCTGCTGTAGTGGCGGTCATCTTGGATTTTTATCCAATAAGAGCAATGTTAAATTTCAAACCATTTATTTCGTTTACTTTTTATCATAAAACTGTTTGCAAGGTCTCATTTTAAGCACAGTCACAATACGCATCCGTCTTGCAATACATTTTTTTAAATGCTTTTGATTTGTTATGTAATTGACATTTTGTAAATACAAAGTTTGAAATTTGTTCCTATTACAATAAAAAATTAATAATGAAAAATAATTTTCAAGCCGGATCCGAAATTTTATAAAGAATATTCAGTTTTTTTTTTCAACACTCAATTACAAAAGATAGACTTATAAAATGGTATGAAATGAGGCAATGTCAAAGCGTTCAGCCGTTTAGATAGGGATACAGTGAGAAGCGGTTGCGTTTCCGGTTGCTTTCTCGTTTACTGGAGCAGACCATTAAAGCTCAAGAAAAGAAAAAAATGAGAACTAGAAACACCGGAATTGCAAAATAATGTTTCACTGGCTAAATCTTCTGCTTACTTCCTTACTGGCACACTATTTTTAACCTAAGCTCAAAACCACATTTGTTAGTTCAACGAACGAGGTCTACTGTTCACAGAACTAATAGTAATTTTGGTTCTAAATGTGCACCGGAAGAGAAATTTTTGTTTACTAAATAGCTGTTAAAGTTTATGAAAAACGTAAAATTAAATAGGAGAAAATGCTCTTCTTATTATTGTATGACAAGGAAAGTTAGGGGTTCACTGAAACGGTATGCACAGTTTAATGCGAATAAACCTCCTACGTAGAAAAGGTATACTGCTGCTTTCGCTTGAGTTTCTTAAAAAATGTTTACTTTGTGTCATTTTACAGATCACTGTAAATTATGAACCAAGCGAACTCGCAGTTTTGTGTTTTAAGTTGTAAAATATAAAAACATCCTTTCGCCACACGTGATATGGCAGAAGCCGTACTTACGTCAGTTTATATGTATTTGACAGTCATAACAAATCCTGAGTACTTTTTTTCTCCAGTGCATTCGCGTAATACACACAAATAAAGTTACGTTACGTTGTAATCATAAAATACAAAATTTAGGACGATGTAATCTCGTTTCTATTGTGTACTGTGCTGTACTCACGAGTGCGGGCCTGGAAAGAACGCAATCTGCACGGCACAGTGCATTGGTTTTGCCCTGTCACCAGTCTACTTATTAGCGAATTTCCATAGGAAGAATGAGCTATTGCAGTGGCCCTTATGGTAAGACCCAAGGTCGGGAGTAGCAAATGAGCACCGATCATGGTCCCCAGAACACGTTTTTAGGTGTCATTAAAAATCATATATATACTGTATATATATATATATATATACAGAGTGAGGCAAAAGTCTGGAGACAGCTTAATATTTCAAAAAGTACGAGTCTTATGAGATAGGAATAAAATCAGTTATTCACAACCATAAAAAAACACTTTTTGGTGAGTTTGAAATTTTTGACCGCCATCTTGAAATGAACTTCGTTTTTTTTAATGTGACGTTTAAAGGTGGTCATGTGATACATCATTTCGACGTAGAATTTCAAGAGAACACCAACGGTGAAATTTGCACCTTCATATTTTTAACCGATTCAAAATGGCGGCAAAAAACAAAGAAATCGTGTTTTCCGATTTTACCCCATTTTACTGTACTATTTTTAAAAAATATATTAATTAAGCTTCTTTTTGGATTCAGAATTAAATAAGCTTTCAAACGATATGCCACACATCTGTATTTGGTTGAACCACTCGAAATCAATTTTGAAAAAAATCAAAATGGCTGTACCTAAAAAAATTTAAATACTCAAAAATATCGTTGTGTGGCATATCGTTTGAAAGCTTATTTAATTCTGAATCCAAAAAGAAGCATAATTAATATATTTCTTTTAAATAGTACAGTAAAATGGGTAAAAATGGGAAAAGACGATTTCGTTGTTTTTGGCCGCCATTTTGAAACGGTTAAAAATATGGATGTGCAAATTTCACCGTTGGTTTTCTCTTGAAATTCTACGTCGAAATGATGTATCAAACGACCACCTTCCCATTTAAGAAAATGAAGTTCATTTCAAGATGGCGGATCCAAGATGGCGGTCAAAAATTTTAAACTCACCAAAAAGTGGTTCTTTTATGGTTGTGAATAACTGCTTTTATTCCTATCTCATAAGACTCGTACTTTTTGAAATATTATGCTGTTTCCAAACTTTTGCATAAATAAATTATCCACTCTAAAAATGGATAAACTGCCGCGAAAATCGGTACTCGGGGGTTTTTGGAGGTGCTGCTCTCATTTCTAACTATGCGAAATTCCCTCGGTACACCGAGGTGTTCTGGAGTTGCAATAGAGACTTGAAAATTTCCTCTCGGGATTTTTTCGGGGGAGCTGATTACAATTCTGACTATAAGAAACGGGCCCCGATGCGCTAGGGGCTACGAGGAGTCTTGGCCTATGGGGAGGGGGGGGGGGGGGCGTAAGGTTTTGAAATATTTTGAGATGACTTCAAAAGGCTTATAGTGAGGATCAGGTCGGGTGCTTTATCCAGTCACTATGACGCAGGATGCAGACCCACCAACAATCATGAAAATGATTTTCTGCGACTGCACAACAGGCTGCAGCCCAGCGTGTGGATGCAGGAAGCATAACGTTGCCTGAAAATTTGTTTGTAAGAATTGTTTAGGCACAACCTACTCAAACCCATCAGGCAATATTGATGATAAAGTGAGGAAGAAGTCGACGATTATAATGGCGGCTTATAAATAATTTTGGAAATCAAAAATAATAATAATAATTTATTTCCAGATCTTGCATTACAATTTTCCTCACATTTTTGGAAATAATACCATTTACCTCAACCAGTTTTAGGTAATTGGTTTGTAAATTGTGTATTGTGAATATGAGAATTTTTTTATTTTATACATTACGTAATTTGTATTTACTATTCCAGATTTTTGTTACTAGTACAGAATAAACAGAATTTTTGAAAAATTATGAATTTATTCTTTCTCTTTCGTTTGAAAATTTTTAATGTCTTCTCCTTTTCATAAAAGACTATACATATTCGCCCCCCTGGTACATCGGTCATTTCGCATGGTCATAAATGAAATCAGTGCCCTCAAAAACCCCGAGAGAAAATTTTCAAGTCTCTCTCGCAACTTCACAAATTTCCGCCTCCCCCAGTGCCCCCCATACCAGGTGAACCGAGGGTATTTCGCATGGTCAGAAATGAGATCAGCACCCTCAAAAACTCCCGAGTACAGATTTTCGCGTCTTTTTATCCATTTTTCCTTTTTTTTCCTGGTATTTTTCTAAACACGATGCAGAAAAATGCATTCAAATTGGAGCTGTAGGCACACATTTAGTTATTCTTCAGTACTTTGCCTGGTCTATATTGCAAGTTATCGACTGACATGGTAGACAGACAATCGACCGGGAAACAAAGACATGAGATTTAAAATTGACGTTTTTGAAAATAAAATAACTGGAAACGTATTTTATACAACTAGGACAACCTTGGCCTTTATGTTTCCATTCCGGTGTAAGAGTACATATAACGAGCCAACTAATCCCTTTAGGCACTTGACATAAAACTTGCACTAATTTACTTGTTTCATAACTTATAAAAATAAACGGTACCAGGAACTGGCACATACTTTTTCACAAACATAATTAAATTACTAAACAGATTCACTGTGACTTCATAACTGTAGGTGGGGTAGGAGAGGTGATTTATTAAAGTAGGAGATTAACTAATAAATATTATTATTATTATTATCTAGAAAGAAAACAATTCGATCGATTTCGAACAAATTTGCACCAAACATGTAAATTAGAGCTGAATAGATTCACGAAAAAATTTTTTGAAAAACAACCCCTTTTATGGCCAAAAAACTCCCAAACATCATTTATTATTATTATTATTAGCTAAACGAGAATTTTTAGAAAGATGCGGTTTTTTGCATATGGTAGGGTTTATTAAAGGCTACAAATAAGCCAAATTTTATCTAAATCGTTAGAGCCGTTTTTATAGAAAGTAATAACTGATTTTTTGGGATTTTTTCCAATAAGGGGGTTGTTTTTCAATTTTTTTTCAAAACAGTTTTTCATGCATCTATAGAGGAATACTTTACATATCTGGTGCAAATTTGTTTGAAATCGATCGAATAGTTTTCGTTCTAGCTTTGTATACATACAGACAGACGTTTTGTAAAAACTACTTTTTTGGACTCAGTGGGTCCCAAAACGGATATTTCCCCAAAAATCTTAACATCGACTTTTGTTTTGAGTGAGAAAGTAATACTTATATTTACAGTATAAATTGTATACATTGCCGAGACAAATATACCATTCAATATTAGATTAAATTAACACAAAAAGAACATAATTTTATGGTACGCAGGTAAATGAAAAATAGCCGAAAATCGTAAGTTTAGTTGGGAAGAGGCTAAAATAATATTTCGGCAAAACAACGTTTACAAACGAAAAGATATTCGACCACGCAGCTGAACCGATGACGTGATTGAACGAATTTCAAAAATTAAATTATATGATTTCAGGGTTTCTTTGGGATGATCAACTATTTGGCAAATTGATCTACTCACGAAGGAGCTGAATAGCTGCCTATGTGCACGATGTTTATTGGTAGAATTTGTTTGCACCTAAGCCTCCTGCTTTGACTCAAGCGCAGGAGAAAAACTCGCTTTGTGACTTTGCACCTCAACCTTGCAGCCTTGGGTCGTGGGGTGCCGGTTTTGAAGGCTAAGGTGAAAAGAAATTCTAATAATGAATTTCGTACATACAGCGGCTTCTTGAGTAGAGCAATTTAAATAATTCGACCACGCAGCTGAACCGCTGACATGAGTTGAGCAAATTTCCAAAATTAAGTTTATATGCCTATGTTTTAGAGTTTCAACTAACAATTTAGGTAATACAAGGTCTGTTCACGACGATGCTGAGTAGCTGCAAAATGGTTCGCACCCCATTCCGTATATTGGTAATATCTTCAACACACAAAGCATTGCGTGCTTCGCACGCCATTCCGCTTATTGGGAGTATCTTCAATACACAATGCATTGCGTGCTTCGCACGCCAACCCCACGGTAGAATCCGCCACGTGGCTTTGAACCGGGTACTTCTATGGTATTTTACGTTTTGAACGATTTTGGGGGAACCAAGCGAGCTATAAGGTCGCGTAAAAACACAAAATGTGCAGAATAACATCCTACATTTATATTTGTAGAAAAAACTCAGAAACAAATTCATTCTCGTAGGGAAAATCTCTAAAAATAGTTACTTCCTGTCAAAAAACGTACTTGTTGGATTTTGTTGGCTAACGAACTCATCCGAGCGACGTAGACAACCAACATGTGTACCAAATTTGAACCAAATCGCACTTAAATTCGGCCGCTAGAGTGCCAACACATATATATATATATGATTTTTAATGACCCCCAAAACTTGTTCTGGGGACCATGATCGGTGTTCATTTGTTACTCCCGAACTTTGGTCTTACCATAAAAGCTACTGCAATAGCTCATTTTTCCTATGGAAATTCGCTAATAATAAGTTTCGTATATACAGCGGCTTCGTGTGTGGAGCAATTTAAAAAATTGTTGGTTGAAACCCTAAGACTTATACATTTAATTTTAGAAATTCGCTGATCTTACGTCAAAGGTTCAGCTACGTGATCGAAAGCATAGTCTAACTTGCCTAACCAATGAACAATTTAGCTTAACGTTATTAACGCCTACAATGTTAACTAACGCAAGTGGCAGTACTGCCTCGTCTCGCACATCGGCATGGTTTCAGGCGCTAAAACCACGGCATTCTTTGGGTTGTTTTATAAAGCGATTGATTTCAATTCATATTTAATGTGATCCAAAACGTGTTAACAACCAGAATCTATACTGATGTTATAAAGAGGTAAAATCTTTAGTTTGTATGTAGGGGGTAATCTATAATACTACTGAACCGGTTGAAAAAATAGTTTTACTAGTAAAAAGTTACACTATCCCTGAGTAACGTAGGCTATAATTCATTTTGATAAAAACACTTTTTATTTCAATATTTGTAACTTTAGTCGGAAAAAATTCTTAGGCTAGGCCTAGATTGATGAACCAACAAACATGTATTTACATTTTTTACCATAGCAAACAATTGAATAAAATAACAGGTAAAACAGCTGTTTGCTCTTATATTTCCATTAACAGCTCATTAAAAACTTTGAAGAAATTATTTGTATTTCTAACTTTTAGGTTAGGTTTTAGTTAAAGTGTAGCCTGAGCCTTGATGGTTCTTTTAAACTTCATTTATAACTGCTGTTATAACATATACGAAATAATTTGATTTGAACATCTAACATTATTTACCATCTTAGCTTTGGGGTTATTATTAATCCTACACCTTTATTATAAAGAAAACATAACATGATTTTGTGTATAGAATGTTAAAACTGGGTTGGAGTGCTGAGCACGCAGGGGTTTCCCCTAGTAAATAATATTTATAGAAACGCAAAAAGTAAATATTTTTACATTATGCTTCTTGTTCTGAAGAATAAAGACTAGGGATAGGCTATGCTTATAAGCAAATGCTAGAAAGGGAAAGAATGTACTAAAAAACATACTAGCCTATGCTTTCAAGATTTTCTTGCTATGAGTGTTATTAAATTTGTATTTGATATCGCTTTAATAAATTAAGTGTTATTTAATTGACTTTGACCAATTTAATATTTAACTTATCTATTTTTGCCTTAAATTGGTAAATACCTTACCTTCTGCCTTGAAATCTTGCGTGTCTTCGATTAGACTACTAATGTTTCTTCTGTGAAATCGACATCATCAGTTGTATTTACTATACAAAACACTAACAACTCACAAAAACAAACATTAAAAACAGAAAATGTATATTTGCAATTGTATAAGAACAACATATATTAATTTATTAGCTTTGTTAAACTACGTCAGTTATGTACCGCAAAACCCATTATTACGTTAGTATTTAATTTGCATTAATTAAACAGTTTATATATAACGTAAAATCATTGTGAAGTTAGTATTTTTAATTTTCATTATTTATACCGGTTATATAAAAGGCCAAATTCATTATATAAGTATTTACAATTTGCATTAGTTATATACAACGCCAATACCATAATTATGTTAATATTATTTATATTATAATACCGGGTATATACAGAAACCAAGTTTTATGTTGGTATTGATAATTAATAATAGCTATACCGTATATAAAGCTAACTTCATTTGTTGTTAATATTTTTATTTATATTAGTTATACAGGCTATATACAACGCAAACGCTATTATTGTGTTAGTAATGACTATTTAAAAGTAATTATACGTTTAAATAAATTAATTACACCGTGTATGTACAACGCCTAAATTTTTATTCTGTTAATATTGTTCGTTAAAATTAGTTTCACCGTGTATATACAACGCCTAAACATTTATTCTGTTATTATTGTTAGTTAATATTAGTTTCACCGTGTATGTACAACGCCTAAACATTTATTCTGTTAGTATTGTTAGTTAATATTAGTTTCACCGTGTATGTACAACG
>JAGFPH010003031.1:134364-154081 GCA_018207615.1 Philaenus spumarius
ATGTGGAATGTCGTGTGAAGCACGCAATGCACTGTGTATTGAAAATATTCCCAATTTGTGGAATGTCGTGTGAAGCACGCAATGCACTGTGTATTGAATATACTCCCAATATGTGGAATGATGTGCGAAGCACGCAATGCACTGTGTATTGAAAATACTCGAAAATATGCTGGTTGGCGTGCGCAGCACGAAATGCACTGTGTATTGAAAATACTTCCGATACGGGGGTTGGAGTGAGAAGCACGCAATGCACTGTTTATTGAAAATATACCCAAAACGAGGGTTGGTGTGCGAAGCACGCAATGCACTGTGTATTGGAAATACTCCCAAAACGAGGATTGGCGTGCATTGCACTGTGCGTCGGTCGCTTCTCATAGTGTTCAGTGTCAACCTCACATGTGAGTCCTTAGCAGTGAACGTGTTAACAGCCCAGTGGTACAAGTGACAACTTTTATCAAATATTGGCTGATAACGAAGAATTAGAGGATGAAAATCAAATTAATCTTTGTTATTATGTTAGTCTAGAACCTAGCAATTAAAAATATACTAGTTTCAGTGATCATGGTTTTACCTGGATTTGATTATAACAGTTTAACTTTAAACTGAGTTTTATCAAAACTGACTTCACTTCACTTATACCCCTTCGCTTCTCAGCCCTTCGTATATATTTTACTATTCTTCACCTTCCTGGAGAGCTTTTTAATAATAATATGTATTGTTGTTCTAGTTACGTCGCCTCCAAATATTTGTTCTCATGACGGACGTTTATTTATTCAATCATGTTCACATGCGTTTTATCGGTACCAAATATATATATGTCACCGGCAAAGTACGAAATCAGGCATTATATAGAATGACTAGGCATTATATACAATGCCTAAACCGGGGCAGGTAAAGTATGAAATATCGCGCATTATATACTTTGCCTAGTCATTCTATACAATGCCCGCAGGCGCATCAGGCAAAGTATGAATTATTTAGAAATTTACATTGTAAAGTGCCGACATGTTTTTCTTACCGTCCTGACAGCGTTGCCGGATTGTTCTTGTTCTTTTTTGTGTAGAAACGAACAGTTTAGGCAACTCATTCTAATTATAAATAGTGTGATAATACTACGAAATATTATAATTACCGTATATAAATTGCAACGGATAAACCTTATGCAATGCGTGAAAAATTGAGTTTTGTTGTAAAACTGCAAAAATCAAGATTTCATAGCAGGAGTTGAGGTACACCCTATACTTAACTAGATTAGAATACGACAAGTCCCGGCCAACTGTACTGTGTCAACAGAGATGGACTTTTGTCCAGGAACTTGTTTCGAGTTGCCTGAACGACTTAGAAAAATTAGTTGTTTTTATACAGGAATAAGGTGTTAAATAAAAGTATAAAATTGATGAATTTTATGGGTAAATGTGAAACACGGGCGGTGGTAACATTGTTCATGGAAGTCACAATTTTGTAAAATAAAAAATGTTAAAGTTATAAAGAGTTAAAGTTATAGGAAATTCTCAAATTTCATCAAAATTAAATGAAAAAGATATTTTTGAAAAGCGTAAGAAAAATTGTATAAAAAATGTTAAATAACAAATTAAGGAATTTTTGATATTTTAAAAGTTAGAGATAATTGTTAAAGTTTGAAGGTGAAAAAGCACCATAAAAAATGAAAAAGGGAAAATGAAAAAGTAAACAAGTTGTAAAGAAGTAAAAGTTTTATAAGATAAAAAGGTTATAAATTGTAAATTAATTAAAATAATAGGTGAGAAAGTTCACACCTATATTTTGCTAAAAATAGAATGAAAAAGGTGGTAAAAATAATAACATAGTGTTAAGAAGGTAGTAAGGGTATAAAATTGTAAATCTCAATCGAAAGTATCAATTTTAAAGTTAAAATTCAAATTCAAAAGTAAATGTTAAATTTGGCAAATTTTGCAAGTCCCAAAAACAGAAGAAAAATCTTCGGACAGAATGGAAATTTTGGCTAATATATCATAAAATCATAACCAACATAGAAGAAAAAAGAAAAAGGATTTTCCTTCAAAACCAGAAAAGTTTTCGTGAGGAAAAACCGCGGAATACGCGAGGCAGCGCCATAAGCGAACCAAACGTAGTACGACCATCACTCAAGTTTGAGAAGAAAGGAAAATGTATCAGGAATACGATTACGAAAACCGCAAGTTCATAAAAGCAGTTAAAGGAAAACTACGAGGAAAATACGTAAGACAATAGGAGAAAATGTTAGGAGGGGAGATCTAGATTAGCTAATGGCAAGGCCTAATGAAGAAGTTAGTGGGGGTAGTACCAACCTAAAACTTAAAGAAATCAATGCAAGTTGCATGGCAAGATATCGAACAAGGAATAGAAAAATAAGAAAGGCAGTTGGTACTCGGAAGGCGGCAAAGGAGGCTATATAAGTGGAGTACAGCGGGAGCCGCGCATCTAACGATCTAACGACCTAGCTCAGATATATCTAACGATCTATCGCTCTATCTGGAATCTGGAATCGCTCTCTCACTCTTTGAGATTTTTCTTTAGATCGACGTTGTTAGACGGATCTGCGATGTTATAGTAACGTACTTAGAAGCAGTGTTTTATAAAGACAGCAGTAAGACATGTGTCAATCAAACAGTGAACATTTTAATTAATTATAATATTATGCGATATAATATTTCAAGTAACAGTTTTCATTAAAATTTTATCAAACGTAAATACGAGTTAAATGAACAAAGACAGTGTAAAATCAGTTAGTATTACAGACAGTGGAAAAACGATTGAACAGTTTGAGTGAATTACGCTATAGTTAATTATATAGCGGGTGCGTCAAAAAATCTATAAATGACGTAGTCTACAGGAATCACAGGACTGATGTAATGACAATAACTGGAACCACACATGGACTTTGAAGGACTACTGGAATAAGAAGCGGAAACCAAATCAGGGAAGGCGTTAAACCAAATCAGGGAAAACGTTGGAAGACATCAGGGAAAGTCAAACCAGGCAAAGCTGAGACCACGAGAGACGTTCAACCGCACCAACGATAACCGGACTTCAGGGAAGCTGTATTTCAATCAACATTCTTGGGAAAGGTGTTCAGAGTCCAGGGTCGCAGTAATAAAAGGTCTGTCAGAAAAGTTACGATATCCCTTATTAAAATATTGCCTGAGTTAAATTTAAATAATTATTGATACTGGGTTGAGATAAAAAATTAGGTTTTTCAAAATATAAAATTATTAATCTTGTAAATTAAATATATAAAATCATTTTCATAATTAAATAGTTAAATAATAAAGATTAAAAAGGAAGGAATAATTAAGTATAAATGAATAATAAATGGTTCTACCTAAAAGAGTTAAAATTTATGTAAATAGTAAATTTAGTTTAAAATTTATGTTTTTGTAGTGGAAAGAACCACAGAGTATTTTGAGTTTTTATTGAATAAATTTTCTTTTGATTTCAATTAATATAATTAATTTACCTTGTTCAAGAGATTCCTATTATCTAAGTATCATATATGATAAGTTGTTTTCAGTGTATGATCAATATTGAAGGGCGGAAACGCAAAGTTGGCATTTCCAACGAAATTTCACAAAGCACAAATAATTTAATTATTCTAGGTAAAGTTCCACTGTTCTCACTCCTCGGAGATTGTCAAATAAATATAATATTAATTACTGAGCTGAGCAAATTTGAAGTTAATAGTAACTTGAATAACTGGAAGGAATTTAATAAAATATTTTTATTTAAGGTGACTATAGGCATAGTTATCTTAACCAGAGTTATATCACCTAGGCTATTAAAATTAATTTGCCTTAAACTTCCAGTAGGTGATATAATCTCTTTATTCTGTAACAAAGTAGGGAAATCCTACAGACAGACAATAGCGTCGGGGCTACATTGCAGAGGTGGCTCCCGAACGTCATAAAAAAGGTCTGTCGTTGCAGGGTTGACGTCGCAACGCGGGGACAAAAGGAAAACAAACTTCCTCCCCCAGCGTCGTGCAACTCGTGCGTCGTTGCAAAATATTATAATCATACTGTTATCGGCAAAACACTGTGACTAAACAGTTTAGGTAAGTCCTCTAGTTTTTTTTTTATTCTAATTATATTTCATACTTTGCCCACTGACCCTTTAGGCATTCTATAAAATGCCTAGTCACTATATACAATGCCTAGGCAAAGTGCTGAAATTAATGTAATTTTTATTCCATTTCACACTTTGCCCAAAACCGCTAGTCATTGTATAGAATGTCTAGGCATTCTATACAATGCCTGGATTTCGTACTTTGCCGGTAACATATATGTACCTCGTCACACTGTTATAACATATTTAAAAAAACACATTACGGTTTTGACAAACATTTATGAACACTGACACATTTACACACGCTTAATTACGTTTAAAAAACACTTTGTTTATTTGTTAATGAACAAACCCTTTTCCTTACACCGTCAGTATCCGACCGTGATTGATACTGTACTGACCAGGTATTATGGCACTCGTACCCTGTTTCTAATCTCGACAGAAGATCGAATAATACATTCGACTGGAAATTTTGTTTATCATTTAGTATATCTGTCGGCATGTGTATATTTCGTATTGCTCTTTTACATCCATATATTTACCTTTATGACAGAATTGTAAAATTTCCATATTCGTATGTATGTCTTTGTAAGTGTTATCGTAATATATCATGTGTTCTGCGAAAGTTGATTTTGTTGTTGCATTTGGTTTTTAGCGAATTTCCATACGAAAAATGAGCTATTGCAGTGGCCCTTATGGTAAGACCCAAGGTCGGGAGTAGCAAATGAGCACCGATCATGGTCCCCAGAACACGTTTTCGAGTATCATTAAAAGTCATATATATATGTGTGTTCGCACTCTAGCGGCCGCATTTTAAGTCCGATTTCGTTCAAATTAGGTACACATGTTGGTTGTCTAAGTCGCTCGGCGAGTTCGTAAGCCAAAAAAAAATAACAACAATCGAAAGCACGTTTTTTGACCGGAAGTCAATATTTTTTGAGATTTGTTCTACGAGAATGAATTTTTTTATAGTTTTTCTACAAATATAAATGTAGGATGTTATTCTGCACATTTTGTTTTTTTACGCAACATTATAGCTCGCTTGTTTACCCCAAAATCGATCAAAACGTAAAATACAATAGAAGTACCCGGTTCAAAGGCATGCTGTGGATTCTACCGTGGAGTTGGCGTTGGTTAAGCACGCAATGCATTGTTGATTGAAGATACTCCCAATACGGGGGTTGGCGTGCGAAGCACGCAATGCTTTGTGTATTGAAGATACTCCCAATAAACGGAATGACGTGCGAAGCACTCAATGTTTTGTGTATTGAAGATACTCCCAATATACGGAATGACGTGCGAAACACGCAATGCTTTGTGTATTGAAGATACTCCCAATATGCGGAATGGCGTGCGAACCATTTTGCAGCTATTCAGCACCGTCGTGAATAGACCTATTTCCCAAATTGTTGGTTGAAACCCTAAAGCATAGGCCTATAAACTTAATTTTGGAAATTTGCTCAACTCACGTCGGCGGTTCAGCTGCGTGGTCGAATTATTTAGAATTGGGGATGTGTTCTTCAAATCTCTTTTGGAAGGTTCTTCCCGTTCGGCCAACATAAAATTTGTTACAATCACTACAATTTAGTTTGTAAATTCCGCTTTTTGTGTGATTGTTTGTGTTGTTGTTGGTATCGGATTTAGTCATTTGCCTAGAGGCTATTGTCTGTCTTATAAGCTATATTTATTCCGTGCTCATTCAAAATATTCCGGGCTATTTTATCAATATGTTGATTAAATATTACTACTGTGTATTTGTTAGTTTTATCCTGTTTGGTTTTTATGGATATCTTTCTCTCTTGTTTTCGAATTATGTTGTCAATTAGTTCAGCGTCCTAACCATTGTTTACGGCTATGTGTTTCAAAATCTGTGTTTCCTCGTATTTGTCACTCGTATTCATAGGAATGTTCAACATTCTATTTGCGTATGCAAAATACATTCCGATTTTGTCCAAATTTGTTGCACAAGTTGGTTGTCTAAGTCGCTCGGACGAGTTCGTTTGCCAAAAAAATCCAACACCCGGAATCACTTGTTTTTTTTTACAGGAAGTTCCTAATTTTTAAAATTGTGGTTACCAGAAAGATTTTTTTAGCTCTATCCAAAAAATTATGGATATTATTCTATACATTTTATTTTCTACTTATAACTCGCTTGGTCCCCCGAAATCGATCAAAGCGTATAATATCATAAATGTACCCTGTTAAAATCCACGTGGGGGGTTTTACTGTGGGGGATCCGAGGCCGATTTCCGAGTTTGTTTTCTGTGAGCGAAGCGAAGCATTCCTTAACTCGAGCCGCCAAGCAAGTTTTTCCGCTTCGAGTGGAACGAATGGAAAAGCTACAAAAAAGGTGTCTTGGCATTTTTTGATAAAATGTACGGTTTTTGAGTAAATTTTCAAACAGCATGATTGGATTTAATCGCTTATTTTTCTTGAGGTACATTATTGTTGGCAAACTTCATACCAAGTTTGAACTCAATCAATCGACCCGTTCTCTAGATATGATTCATTTTGTACGAAAAACAAAATGGCGGATATCTGGAAAACGAAGCGTTTTCGGGTATGTGTTTATATGAACTTTTTTTCTTATTTTGACCCATAGAACCATTTCCCGAAGTTGGATCCCGTGATTACGGGACACCCTGTATAAAACATCAAGTACAAAGAGAACAATGGAAAAGTCAACTGTTTCTGGACCTAAGAAGTTTCGCTTTTTTTTCTTTCGTTTAGATCGGTTTACGAAAAATGTATGCTTAATCACCTAAAAAAAAATATTTTTTTACAAAATTGGATGTATATTCAATTATTTCGAAAACAAAATTAAAACTGAAAAAACGGGTTTGCGCAATTTTCTCGGAAAATTTTAGGTTATGTTGAAAAATGTAAAATATAAAAGTTTTAGATGTTTTTACTATCTACAAAACTATTTTCTGCTAGAAGGACAAGTTTCGTCGCAAATCGCAAAATAACGTTTTCAACCCCTACACCACCCTTTTTCACCCTTTTACTTTATCTCGTGTTCAAATTGTTTTTTCTTCTAGTTATAACCTTAACTAAATTTTCCAGCCGGTCCTTGCCTGTTACTAAAAGGTGTCGGCATCAGCCTACACAAAACATATGTTAATTCTAAAGTGCCTCTCGCACGCTAATGTCGTAACTAACGGGGCTGAGTATGCAAAACCAGAACTGACAGTATGCATCAACATTGCATAATCGAGCCTGGGAGACAAAATTGTTGCAGAACATCAAATAATGTCTCCGTTGCAGATCTTATTATATATAAAAAGTCACATATATATATTTTCTATAGGTAAAAGCGTACAGCATCAACCTGTAGAGGTGTTCCCCAAAACCAGAGAAAGGTTTAAGAGTATGCCAAGGCCTCGATGCTTCAGCTCGCTCTAGGCCTACTGCAGACTCTGTGCGTGGCGATTAGGACCTTGCCTTCAACATTGTTGTTTTGATCAAACCTCACTTTTTACCTAAATATATACACAGAAATGATGTAACCATATAATAGATGTCTGTGCCAAATAGTAGTACTATAACCAATAAGAAAACAACTTGTATTTACAACGAAAACTTCTGTTTTGGTCTAGTGAGGTAGTCCAGTCAATGAATGCTCAAACGGGGGGGGTGAATTAACAAAAAAAGAATACGTGAAAAAACAGAATGGCGCCTGTGTGAGTAATTTTGGACTTACGGATGATTTCAATACTTAGATTTGCTTTTGGCCCAGAAACAATGCCTTAAAATATTGGTAGAGAGTTCTGAAACACCGTGTATAATGTTTTCAACAGATTCGGGGAATAAAAAAAACGACAATTACTTTTAAACTATATTTGTACCAAAAAATATATTAAATAATACGTATAATTTGTTTATGTGCCAATTATATATAAATATATTACGTACTATGTATACATATAAGAGAGTTATAGCAGTTGATAACAAAAAAATAACGATAGGTAAGTTTTTCTGCAAAATCTCGTAAATTACACTTAACATTGCTTTATCTTGTGAACGGTTGAAGATAAAAATCGTAAAATATCATATATTCTTGAAGGAAATTTAACGTTTTACAACTTCCTTCGTTATAAATTTTTCTTAGGACGAAAGGCTGAAAAGTTAGTAAGGCAAAAAACGCGATAAAAAATGTAATTTAAAAAATAAGCGAATTTTTAGCGTCGATATCTCGGAAACTATGCAAGATAGCAAGAATATTATTAGAATCAACCTTGTAGCAAATTTTGTGGTCTTTAATTTTATATAGAATAGTCGTTTCGCTGGGACGCATAGTTTTCGAGATATAAGTGAAAAACCGAAAAGGGGGCTCCCCTGCACACCGCTCACCTCTGCCAGGAGTGGGGACTTTTAGTATGTTTACCTCCTAACTAGTCCAAACAATGTCCCAAAGTCAAAAATTGTGTTCCTTCCATTTCCCTCTACAACTTGTCGTTGACTGGACTAAGGGGTGAGGGTACAACTTAGGGAATATTTATTTTCCAATTCTGGTTTCTGGAATTGTAGGTAAAAGTGAGCAGACAATTTTTGAAGTAGGTGGATATAAGAGGGTCCTAATGCACTTCGAAACATTTTACGTTTCGCTTTCGTTCAGTTATTACTGACAAGTTGGCCCAAAACGAGATTTTTCACATTTACAGACGCACATCCAGTGGCGTCGTCAGGGGGTGCGGTGGGTGCTGCCCACACCAGGTTCAAAGTCCAGAGGGGTGTAAAATTTAAAATTTGCTTTTTGGCAATTTAATAATTAATAAAAATATAAAACACAGTCGTTTAAGCAAATCTTTAGTATTGTTCACTTAAAAATGCAATCAAGTTTTCATCGTCAGTAGGCCTAAATGTGTAAATTAACCGAAGCTCAAATTTGTATGATTCTATTAAAATAGCAACAATTCGCCGTCGTACATACATGTACGAAAGCAGACATGTCAGACGAATCATATATTTAACTAGCTGACCCGTACGGCGTTGCCCGTGGTGGTTGGTATTTTCAGTCTTTTTTAACATAATTGTATCCTTTTTAAGAGTTCAGTCAGTGAGTGGTATTTGGCTTATATATATATATAGATCTTAAACAATAAAAGCACTATTGTCATAATAATAAAAGATCTGAAATTATGATTTTAGTAACTTTGGTCCCCCAAACCCCTCCTAAAATTTCGAAAATTTTCATACCCTTTCTTAGTGAGCACCTATGGCCCTAGAGGAAGCTACATACCAAATTTCATTCCAATCCGTTCGGTAGTTTTGAAGAAATCGGTTTTTAATAAATTTGATCCCCCCCCCCAAACCCTCCCTAAAAAAGTGAGTGAGTGAGTGAGTGGTATTTCGCTTTTATATATATAGATGTACATTATTATTCTTAATAGTAAGCCTCCGTGAAAAATAACATTCAGATTAATTACATACACATCAGAAATACATCATTAAAAAAAAAATACTATTTAAAAACAACAGACTTTACCTAAGCCTACATAACTATGCTGACGAGGATTTTCAACTCGGTAAATTAATGTGTAGGCCTACAATTATAATGATTTTAAAACTGTAGGCCTTTTTGTTAAAATTTTGTATTTATATAAGTTATTATAAATATTTAAAGAAAGGTAAAAATACTATCTTTTAATTGCTCTTCATTTCATATTGATGGACCAAACGATTTAGAAGTTATTAATTTTACTAGGGGAAACCCCTGCCTGCGTACGCCAACCCCGTTGGAACCTTCTGTACACATAAGCATGTTATGTTTTCTTTATAATAAAGGTGTAGGATTAATAATAACCCCAAAGCTAAGATGGTAAATAATGTTAAATGTTCAAATCAAATTATTTCGTGTATTTTATATCAGCAGTTATATTAAAGGTCAAAAGAACCAGGTCTACACTTTAATAAAAAAAAAACCTAACCTAAAAGTTAGAAATACAAATAATTGCTTCAAAGTTTTAAATCAGCTTTTAACGGAAATCAACTGTTTTACCTGTTATTTTATCCAATTGATTGCTCTGGTAATGAATGATTATCTAAGAATTTTTTCCGTACAAATTTACGAATATTGAAATAGAAAATGTTTTCATCAAAATGAATTATAGCCTAAGTTACTCAGCGATAGTGTAGCTTTTTATTACAAAAACTATTTTTTCAATCGGTTCAGTAGTTCCAGAGATTACCCTCTACATACAAACAAACAAACAAATTTTACCTCTTTATAATATTAGTAAAGATAAAACGTTGTATTTATATACAGTTTATAACCTCAAAGAAAATCTTATAACGTATTATAGCATACATTAGTTCTACAACTCATATTTAAAAAAATCAACTTCAAGAAGTTATAATGATTGAAGATGTAAACGTAACCCCAAAGTATAATCTACACTGGGTTTTGTTTACCTCTTATTATAGATGATGGATGCAATCAGCTGTTAAATTATATGTTACTCACGTACGTATGAATGTTTCTCGTTACAATTTTGTTACTCACGTACGGACGTTAATATAGTTTTGGACAAACTTCCGATAGGGCCGATGGTACTTAACCCTCTCCATTCATATACTAAGAACATGATCAACGGAATGGAGTTCAGTTTTAATAAGAGGAAACCATAATTTGTGTACTTTTGTATGTCAACGAAGGACATCGTGCTTTATGCATAGTGAAATCCTCCCGCGGCGAATCACGGACTTGTCACAGCGATTAACAAATCAAGGAAATCACATAATCGTCGATGATGTGGCAATAATGGCTGTTTCCCTTCCGGCATATAAACTTAGATGTTCTTGTCAATGATAATTACAACCGTATTAAGACGTGATCGCATAGTCGGTGATGTAACAATAACTGTGCAATCATTGCACGCGGCGTGCAGCTTAACTGTACAATCGTTGCACATTCACTTGGTACAAAATAAGTTACGTACCAAGATATTGAATAAAATACACAACAGCTCTAAGGAATACAAAAACTAAATGTACGCTTATGTTTGGTAAATTTAAGCATTTCCTTCCTATCAAATGAATAAAAACTATTACCAAATTATTATTCTTTTAACATTTCCTTGAGAGGGTAGCATGTGATACGAAATAATGTGTGCGGTCGTGGGATCCCCGTCAGGAACGAAGTTCATCGCGCCTTTTCTTCAGACCCTAATGCAATTTAATCTGGAATTGTAAATGCATTTAATAAACATAAAATGTTGGTCCATCAGTCTAGGCCTAACCTAAAATCATTGTGTGTATGTTTAATTTATTTTGCCTGCCTTAACGGCAACATACACACAATAATTTTAGGTTAGGTCTGGGCTGACGAACCAACATTTTATGTTTATTGACTGTATTTACAATGAATGGACGTTTAACTGTGTTTACCATCTTAGCTTTGATGTTATAATTAAGTCTACATCATTATTATAATAACATAAAACATATAGAAACAGTAAATACTTGTATCCCAAAAAAAAACTAATAATAAACGGCAATTGAAAGATTAAAATTATATCATTCGTGAAACGTACTGTGCCATAAGTGTGTACAAAACATAAATTATGTTTGTATGTCGCCGTTAAGGCAGGTAAAATAAATTAATCATACACACAATAAATTTAAGTTAGGCCTAGACTGATGAACCAACATATTATTTGTATTGATTGTATTAACAATGAATGGACATTTATCTGTGTTTACCGTCTTAGCTTTGAGGTTATAATTTTATTAATTCTACTCATTTATTATAATAACTTAAAACGTATGAAAACAGTAATACTTGTATCAAAATATAAAATGTATTAACTTACTTTTCTTGAGTTTGTATTACAGGTACTTTCCATTTTTTGAATCTACATTACAAAATTGCAATAGTCAGATAATTTAACTCGCTTTTAAACACATGTTTCTTGAATTTACTGTATTTACATTCATTACCATAGCAACCAATTTGATAACGCTTTTTCGTTACGCGTACATTTTCCATTTGTTAACTCCTACCGCAACCCGCGTAAAGGAAATTCGTTGAAAAAACTTCAACAATTCCCAAAAACCGATTAAATATTTATTTTGTTTCTAATGAATCAAGTCAAGCAAATGCTAGAATTCAATAGAATCTTATAGTTTTTTAGGTTGCTTCAACCCATACTCGAATGCTGGATAAAAACCATAAAACTTGTAATTTTGTAAACTTATACAGACTTTTTTAAATATTGAGTAAATCTGGTTAGAAAATATTGTTTTAAGTTCTCAACTGGAGCGTTTTGATGCGGACAATGTTCAATCAATGTGTGGTAACTTTTTAGGAAATGGAATATTGTAATAGTGTTTAATTTTGTAATTGTGAAAAGTTATATGAACCAGTCTTTTAACGACTTTTGCACATTAATTGACCTAGCGAAGCGAGGTCTCCGTTTTAGCTCGACCGTTCGGCATTTCGTCTGTGTGTCTGTCTCACGATTACGGCCAAACGCCTTGACCGATTTTGATGATTTTTTGCATGAATGTCCCTTATTCTTAGGCCGAGCGATGTATGTATACGGTTTTTTCAATTTTTCATTTTTAACCCCTTAAATAAAATTAAAATGGCGGCCGGACCGTTTCTCTCAGTGTAAGCTTTTTTCCAAAGCCAATTTGTGGCTTAACCGTAAGTCGTATTTAAAATTAATAAATTTTGCGGGTAGCAAATTTGATTTTCAACAAAATTGTGTTCTTGGTTTTTTCCCGTATTTTTACTAACGGTAAGCTCACAAAATGACCGTAATCTTCAAATTTGTTAAAAATCGTCCAAGTTTTTGTATTTTAACCATGTTTTATGCGTTTATTCTAAACCAATTCAAAAGTGCTCCATAGCTTTATTGTAGATAAAGGTTCAAAGAATTCTTATATGCCCGTAAAAAATGATTGAAGTAAAATTAACAAAGTTATTAGCTCAAGAAACAAGCATGTTCAGTTACGAAAGGAAAAATTTCAACTTTAGGTTTACATAAAAAGTAGTAAAGATTTTTTCAAATTTTTTTCATAAATGTGAAAAAGTTTTGTAATAATTTAGTTCTAAATAGAACTGTATAAAATTATTTTTCAATTTCAAATTTATTATTTTTAAAACACCAGTTTTTATGTTTCTACTAACAAAACTAGGCCTATTTTGAATAATAATTTAGGAATATATCCTTTGCCCAAAAATTACATATTATATAAGAAAGTGTAGAGAATAAATGAAAGAATTGAACTGTATACTTGTAAATTACTATTTCATAAAAGTATTTGACTTAGCTTTACTTGAATTACAAAATAAGATGAAACAAATGAAACCTCGCAGCGATAAAGGACATACAAAAATAACCGTTGGACAGCGTGGGACGTGTTGGTACATGGGTTGAGATCACTATCACGAAGCCAACGATGGCTAAACCATCGCCAACAAGTTAAGATTTTAGGGGGGAAATAAATAATGATAATAAGTCCAAAGCATAAATAATGTTCAATTTCTTGGCATTAACCCAGATTCAACTATATCTTGGAAAAGTCACGTTTCAGGTTTAGCCGAGTTAGTGGCGTCCCTTTGCTTGCACTCAAAATGATTACCTCTGTGACTAGTTTAAAAGTAATAAAATCCGATTATTTTTAACTTCTAAAATCGGGAAGTTATTGGTTTCACCCAGTTTTTCGAAAATCGAGTATTCATCAGATCTCGACGTTTTGAGGTCCTAGGAATCTTCCCTGACCACTCCCGAGATGGTGTCACCCTGTCTGTATGTATGTGTGTGTGTGTGTGTGTGTGTGTGTGTATGTAAGTATGTGACCCGCTTATAGCTTTTGAACGGCTTAACCGATTGGATTCTACTAAACGGCGTTCTAAAGAGTTCCATCAAACTTAGATTTCCTGAAAATTTCAACTAATTCGGACCGATAGGTTCTGATAAATTTCGAAAAAACTAAGAAATAAAATTTTTTCAAATCAGGTTTTTTTGGAATAACTTTTAAACGGCTTTACCGATCAATTCCAAAACCTAATAAGCTTTTAACCTTGAAAAGCGACGTCGATCGATACCAGTCCGGTCAAAATCGGTTAATTCGTTCGTGAGATATCGTGAACGAAAGAAAATTAAAAAAAGTGTTTTTTCTCAATTTCTCCGAAATTTTTCATCAGAAAAATTTTTGTTGTCGATTCTTTCAATGGACTCAAAAAACTGCATCGATTGCCGCAAATAGCATAACAATCGGTTGATTCATTCGCGAGATATCGTGAACGAAAGAAAATAAAAAAAAAAGTGTTTTCCTCAATTTCTCCGAAACTTTTCATCTGAAAAATTTTTGTTGTTGATTCTTTCAATGGACTTAAAAAACTGCATCGATTGCAGCAAATCGCATAAAAATCGGTTGATTCATTCAAAAGTTATGGCAGTTCAAAATTTCCAAAATAGTGTTTGTGGTAATTAAACTTAGCGGGAAGTTACATGGATGGCCTTTAGGGTCAACCGTTTTCCAAATTTTTTTTGCCTGTCATGGGCTAAGATATGGGGTGGGCATTCTGGGGGAACTCTGTTGAATCAATTAAAAAAATTCTGCAAAAAGAATTTCTCGCTCAATGTTCTATCTAAATTATAATCAATCTTGAATACCTTTTTTCAAAAAAACATAATATTTTAACTTTCCCTTGTAATATTTATGAAACTTTAATTTCCTTTAAGAGCAATCATAATATATTTGAAATTAATCTACACTACCACAAATACCCTATCCGTCAAAAACTTTTTCATATCCTGTTCACGGACTTAAATTTGTTGAACTCGGAATTTATTACTCCTGTAGAAAGTTGTGCAATACACTTCCAGAAAGTATGAAGAACATAGGTTCTTTCCACTGGTTTCACTCAGGTGCTGCCTCCTAGAAAACGCGTTCTATTCAGTGGAAGAATATCGTTCCAGAGGTACCTGAGAACAATCTGCAGGTTTCGGGAAGGGCTTATCTGTTTCAAATATATTAATAAACTGTAGTTTTGATTAAATTTGTATGTAAATTTATGTGTGATTTTGTGTATATGAACCTTTTTTGTATAAAATATGTATAATTAATAATGACATGTCACATGTTTCTTTGGAACAAAAACAAAAGAATTGATGAAATAAATATAAAGTTTAAACCAAATGTCAGTGGCAACTGTTCAAAGTTGTTTCGAATTCTTTTAAAACTATTAATAAAATGTAAATATTAAACTTTTGTGAAACTTATCAAATACATTAGACGTCCAGAAGCCTAACAATTCTTTCATCACGCGTCTCTTAAATGCCTCTTAAAATATAAAACTAACGAAACATGGCGCACTTACTTAGACAGCTCCAGTTCACGAAGTCGGCTGCTCGCTGAAAACAACACGGCTCAGAAAATAGTCCGACATAGTCCGGCTCGAGTTTGGACGGTTACGATTGGGAAGGAATAAATAATCGAACGTTGTCAAACGGAGGCTATATAGCTTCGGTGCCAACAGCGACCTTCGTGATATGACTTCACTGCAGACGGTCGGGATAGGATGAGGTAAGAAGAAGAACTTCCACGGCCTTCTGGACGCGATGACGTGGCGGAACCACGGTGCTCCGGTCAAGATGACGTGGCCTCGACTCCGACATTGGTATCTATACATTGGTCAGAAGGAAGAATAAAGATTACTGTTCAATTTAAGACTACGGTCTTCCCAATTTACCAGGTAGACAGAATATTCTGTACCGCGTGCCGCACAAACCGGGAATTCATTTATTCTTGACAAACCGCTACTTTACTAACTTTAAAGTTTATATTGATAGTTTCCCCGGAGCTTCAAGAGCCCCAGAGCATTAAGCTACCCTCGCAAGCCCTCTCACACCCGTAGCCCGCTCTACCTGCCGTACCTGTTGTTTCGATGTCTCAAATACTATACCTTGCGCAAAGATTCGTGGCGGATTTGTTTATGAATTATTTGAATAAGATGTTAATCAATTGATAAATAATTTATATTTTATCTACATATCATACGCATTTAAAGACACTTTAAACTTACGCCTATTTAAAGAGCATTAATCAAGCCACATGTATCTGATAAGGGACACATAAATAATCATTTAATGTACAATTGACTAGTAAATGGTCGAAATTAAGAAAATCATTTTTTACTTGTCACTTTATTTGATCAATAATTGGTCTCACAAACTACATGTGGCTAAACAGATTTTCTTTTTCAGGGATATGGTTTCACCTTCAGCTCCTGTGAGAATCTGGATAACACTTCATGTACAAAATTGTAAATAGCTATAGTTTGTAAAAAATCTTAAAAATATATCTTCTTCTGTAAACTGTCTTTTATTTTAAAACAAAGTGAATACCTAATAGCATTATATCGTGTTTGGACTTAATGTTCTTGTTATTTGATGCAGATTACAAAAATGACGTTATTTTTACACTTTACGGCGAAATGCAAAAAATTGTACCAACTGTGCCTTGAGCCCAGAAGGTGACTCGTGACCAAAACCCGGAGCGGCCGAGCGAGGGCTAAATTAGGGGTAGGGACTCCTCCCCGACCGTCCTAAGCCATTGCCTAAGCTCTCAGCCGCCACGAATCTTTACGCGAAGTATAGCCCTTATCGTTTATTTCTATGATTTTTTATTGTGATTGGTCGGAAGTTTTAGTTGGGTTTTTATTGAATTGCCCTGACCTTAACAATTACTGTCTTATATTTTTTTTTTGTTTATTTATTTACTTTACTAATAAGTGTATGTTAAAATAAAGTCTAAGAAACTGACATTACAAAGTCGAGTTGATCATTTGACCCCTTTATTGATAAGATACAGTAAGGCATATCGTAGTCAGTTCGTGTTTGGACTCTATTTTCATGAAATAAAATGCAGAATTCAAAAATTACAAAAATATTAACCTAAAATAAAAAAAATGTAAATAGCAGTTTTGCAGACTACGTCCTAGTAGGTACGGCAGGTAGAGCGGGCTGCGGGTGTGTGCGCGTCGTGGTGCGAGGGTAGTTTAATCACAGAGGATATATCCTCTGTGGTTTAATGTTCTGGGGCTCTTGAAGCTGCGAGTGAGAGAGAGCACTGTCGTTCTCGCAGTGCCTACCCCTGATGTACTTGTAAAAGGTAGTTTTTTTTTACTCCGCGTGTGGTAACGAGGCTTTGTTTTCAGAAGATACTAGGGGCTCTGCCCCTGGACGCTCCGCGTCCCAACCCCGCGTCGGCCTTCGGCCTCAAATGGCTGCTTCGCTTCGCTCACAGTTGGAAAATTTTACCTAATCTAAAAAAAAACTGGTAGTTGTCAGTGGCGTACCAAGGTCTTGTGGCACCCGGGGCGGGATATTATTTTGTCACCCCCTCACAAATGAATTGTGAGTATATTTTCCAGTGAAAATATAGTCCACATTTCTCCCGCGAAATAAAATGAAAATTAAGGACTTGTCACTGTTAAGACACGGTGTTAAGGTGTTATAATTAATTCATAAATAAATTTTCTATTTCAGTTGATTGATTTAAATTTTTTAATAAACTAAAAATTAACTGGCTATACAGTTCTTGTGCACTGCTGCTGTTTGAACAAGATAAGTGGATAAAAAAATGAACATTATTTTTATATACAGGTTTTATTTACTGCAAACAAATTAATTGTAGTATATTTCTTGAATAAAAAATGTAAAATTGGATAGTGCAGTGCGTTCTACCTAATTTTATTGTGAACACAATTTTCCCAAAACTGCAACTTTGAATGCTAATAACTCTACAACGAAGGCATCTATCAAAAAACGGTTTGCGCCATTGTTTTTCTTTTGAAATTTCACATTGAGGTGATGTGTCATATGACCATCATCTCATTTAAAATAATAAAGTTAAATCCAATATGGCGGAACCAAGATGGCGGACAAAAATTTCAAAACCACCAAAAAGTAGGATTTTTAAAACTGTACAGGTTAGCATAAGTTTCTACAGCCAAGAACGTCCCAGTTGCGTAGTATAAAGCCGTTTCCATACTTAAAAATCACCCTATAATAACTATGTACAAATGTAAAAATATAAGGAGCAATAAAATATTCATTCATTTATGTAGAAAAATTAAGGATTTGTCGCAATGTGCCCTGATATAAACCTGGTAGATCTGGCAAACACACTCACTTAGCTTACAGGACAACCGGGTTTATGAGTAAAATAATTGGACCACGCAGCTGAACTGCTGACGGGAATTGAGTGTATTTCCAAAATTAATTTTGTATGGTTTATGGTTTCAACTATTTGGGAAATTGGTCTACTGAATAGACGAAATATATTACTAGAATAGCGTACCTAAGCCTCCAGCTTCGGCACACGCGCTTCTACGTTTTGCGCGCTGCGGAAAATCTTGCTTCGGAGCCTGCACTTCGACATTTTGGTCTCGGATTATGGACTGCTTCGACTGCAGAACCTGCCCCCACGTGGCTTTGAACCGTTTACTTTTACTTACACCCACTTTTTATGACTTATCTCGACGTTTTCGAAGTTTCTGTACACTATGAAACAATAAAAAAATGTATAGTGTGTCTGTCTGTCTGTGGACAAGATATATGTGTGTACTCACAGACGTCGTAGAAAACTTCTGGTGGTGCCAAAATCTTCGTAATTTTATTGCGGAGAGTTGACAAGCGTTTGATCTTTCTAACGTGACAGCAACGTGACAAAAACGTAACATTTTGAGTATTTGAAAAAAAAACACGAGCCGAAGTCCCAAAAAAGTGTTCTTTTTATCTTGTTAGGGTATTTTATGTTTTGATGAATTTTTGGAGAATCAGATTTGCCATAAGGATGTGTCAAATAGCGAAATGCTTAGAATAATCTCCTATAGGCTTATTTATTTACTTTTTTCTCTTTTTTTTTGACGTCCTACTGTTTTGCACTTAAGGCTAATGAAGGCCTATTTATTTACTTAGATAAAACCCCAAAAAAAGTTTTATTCTAATAAGAAAAATCTCAAAAAATGTTTCTTTCTGTCGAAAAAGTGCTTTTGGTCGATGGAACTCGTCCGAGCGACTTAGAATACCAACGTGTATAGACAATTTGGACCAAATCCGGCGTAAGTTTCAGCCGTTATAGTGCGAACACACACCCACACTCACATACATATTCTATTCACTGCAATAGCTCATATTTCCTATAGGGATTTGTAGAGAAGGTTACATCAAATTCTATCAAGACCGTAGCCAGGGGGGTTAGAGGTCAAACCCCCCTCCCGAAATCCCGAAATTTAGCAGTAAAAATTAATACTTAAAAATGCAAATTAAATTATAAAATTGACAACACAACAGAGGATCCAGCAAAATATTTTACATCATTGTGCATTGCATGCATACTGATATTTAGATTTGCTTGATTAAACTACAACGTACAATAAACATGAATGCAGTAGGTTACATACAGCCTTACTCTCTTGTGAGCTTGATCTGATCTATTAAATAAGAAAACTATGAAGGTTCAACAAAAATACTTTACTTTAACAAAACACGCAATGCTCTGTGTATTTAAAATTCCTCCCAATACGGGGGTTGGCATGCGAAGCACGCAATGCTCTGTGTGTTGAAAAGTCTTCCAATACGGGGGTTAACGTGTGAAGCACGCAATGCTCTGTGTA
>JAGFPH010003032.1:0-13094 GCA_018207615.1 Philaenus spumarius
TTGGAACGGCCAATCGACCGATCCAATTGGGGTTAATTAATTACATTAATTAAAATAAATTCAAAGTCAATATAACAAAGGATTAAAGCCAAAGGGTGTCAGAAAAGCCCAAAATTAAGATAAAAAAGTAGTTTCCAATGTGAAAATAGTATTTATTAATAATTTTGAAGAATTAACTAAAATTGTGTTAGTTAAATAAGTGCAGACTATGACGTATGCATTAGCGACAAGACCAAGCCAAAACCTTGCAGGATCTGACAGGAATTGACTTGTCCAGTCTTGTCTAAATTTGGTAGAAATGAATTAGCATTGAAAGATAGGGGTTTATAATTTTATAAAAAAAAGTTGTTATTATTAGATTTATGTTGAAAGGAGAGTTAAATAAGCAAGGAGTAATAAAAATAATTTTGTTATGATAATTTGTTAAAAAGTTGTAGACAAAAATGTAAGCGTAAACAAATCGATTTTGCAGAATTTGAATAAAATCCAAAAACAAAGTAGAGTCATTTGTAGAGTTAAAAAGGGTTAAGAAAATAAAGTAATAAAAAATATAAAGTTATAAAGTTTTATAGCTAAAAAATAGAGTGTAAAGTCATTCTTGGGCATAAAAAGGCCAATAACTCATAAAGTTCAAATGTAATTGAATCATAAAAAATAGCATTTAATAGAGTCAATAGTAGGGCATAATCAAGCCAAAGTTCAATATAAATAAATAAATAGTTTTGTAAAAAAAAAAAATAAATTAATAAAAATGTTTTGTTAATTCATAATAAATACAAGGGAGATTAATTAAAGGGAAATATTGACAAAATAGGGTATATGTATGTGTAATAAATTGTAATGCCATGTGAGATATGAAAAGAGCTTTAAAGGGGGGGAATGAAACGCCGAAAACCAAACGAAGGCAATTAGAGTAACATCAAGCTGAATAACTAGATAACCAAACAAGCTATCAAAAATCCAACACCAGATTAGCGCGTTTCAAGACCAACCGAAGAAGATACAAGCAAGAAAAAATGGAAAATTTCAAATTTACAGGAAATAAATTTCAAAATTTAAGCAAAACTAACGAAGTCTATAACTCAAGAATGAAGAGGAGTAGAAACACCATTCGAATTCCAGGGAAACCAGAAAACGTCAACCAATCCATAGAAGTCAACAAAATCAAAATCCGACCACGCAAAAAGAAGTTATAGAGTTTGGGTGAAATCAATGCAAAAATTGTCAAAAGACAAGTTCATACAGGCACTCAAGGCCCAAGCTGCGACGGGGAAGTGACGTCATCGGATCCACTACGAAGAGCAAAACAGACCGCACATTGAAATTCAATAAATGAAGATAATAATTAAATTAGGCCTAATCGATGGGAAATAAAGGCACTAAAATTCATCAAATAAATCAGGAAATATATTAAGACCAAAAAATATATTTCCAAAGCAAGAAATCAGGATTTCTTGTTACATAGAGGAAGATGCTGGTTTGACAAGTAAAAAGTCGACGATAGAAGCCTGCATCCCCTTTAACATCAGTTTAGCACGGAACGCCAACGAGAAGACATCTGACCAAGCTCCGAGGGTACTTAGAGAAAGTCAAAGGACGATCAATTCGGTGTGCGTTACGTTTCTAGCTCCGGCCTAAAGCTAAGTCGGGTCGTGATAATTTCGGGAGAAGAATATCCATATAAACGGCCTATCTTGCCAAAAGATACTACAATCAACTGGGAGAGGACAACTTTAATTCAGTCTAGGAGAAGACAACTGTAAGCCGAAGAAACCATTCTGGGGACCAAGGAGGACAACTTTAAATCGCTGGAAATCGACAGAAGGAATTACGCGTCGAACTTCTTGTGTTCTGTAAGTGGCAAACGATCATTGTTACTTATAATTTTAAATAAATCCCTTTTTTACAAAATAATAAATAAATTAAAATAAATTAAATAAATAAATTCAAGTAGATTCTGGGGAAATTGAATAAAGTAAACTCGTTTAGTAAATTTCATTACTCACAATGGCAAATCGAAATATGTAAATAATATCTTATCTTCTAAAGCGAGAGATAATTGTTTGTCTGCTAAATGGATCTGGAATCTCCGTCTAAGGATTTTTCATTTTTTCATTTTATATGGGGCTTTTGGCCACGAGAAATCGATTGGAAATGGTCACCAGTCTGGGAAAATTCGTTTTCTACGTCTTTTTATTAAATTAAAAAGTGAAATTTGTCCATTTTAAACAATACAAAGCACAGCTGATGCAAATGTTTTCAATGCCATTACAATAATCATCTACTTTCTTTTAAACTGTATATTTTATTAGAGGTAAGCCTAATGTTGTATCTATTTATAGTTACCATGGCAACGAATACTTCTGCTAAATAAACATACCCTTTATTTAGTTGTTTAATGTTATAGGCCTAACCTAAACGATGTTCACGGAAATTTGCAATAAGAGTTATTGACGTGAGCGAACTAGGCCCTAGGCCTAAATCGATATTGAAATATTAAACTTTAATTAAGGCCTGACTTATTTCTGAGGCATAGCGTTGAGATTATGGTTAATCCTTTAAACTGTATTTTTATTACAGGTAAGCATAATGTTGTATATACCCTTTATTTAGTTGTTTAATGTTATAGGCCTAACCTCAAAACTCAATAATCCAATATTTATTATTGAAATCATAGCCCTGCTTATAATCGAGCTTTAGCTCGGTCTCCTGGTACTAATCATTAATATACAAATTTTAATTAATAAATTAATTAATCACTTTGCTACTTTTCAATATATGTAATTATAAGTTAAAGATTAATAAATTTCATTGTGTTTCTGAAAATAATAATTTGTTGTTTCAAAGTTAATGGATTTATGTTAATTAATAAATCGTTTTTGTGTTTTCAATAGAAAAATTTTGAATATATAATTTACAAATCCAATCAAATTAATCCTAAGACCATTCAGTGCTCTAGTGTAATTAAGTCAGCAGGTGAGTTATTCACGGATCACTACAAATTTAACTCCAAAGGGAACGATCCCGAAAAAGAGTCTAGAATTGAGCTAGTGTACTACACAAAAGACAAAAAAGGTCTAACTAATTTAAATTTAAAAAACTTAAGAATAGGAAACAAAAAGTTTTCTTTTTCTTGCCCTCGCCAAACCTCTCAAATTGTTCTAACGGGGTAGTACAACGGAACAACGTCAAATAAGGCCTGAAAACACTTGGGTGTTATTTGATGAGGGAAAGTGTCAAAGTTAACAACAAAAGGTTGTGTGTATTGAAAAAATTAAAAGGGTAGGGAGGTTTGCGCGTGGCAACGTGTTGGTTGTCTATGTCGCTCGGACGAGTTCGTTAGGCAAAAAATCCTACAACCGGAAGTACGTTTTTTGACCGGAAGTAAATATTTTTTGAGATTTTTACTACGAGAATGAAATTTTTTTAGAGTTTTTTCTAAAAATATAAATTTAGGTTTTTATTCTGCACATTTTGTTTTTTTACGCGACCTTATAGCTCGCTTGGTTCCCCCAAAATCGATCAAAACGTAATATACCATAAAAGTACCGGGTTTCGAAGCAAGTGGTGCAAACTCGCGAGGCCACTAGGCGGAAACAAATTCTACTAATATATTGCGTACACACAGACAGCTGTTCAACGCCTTCATGAGTAGACCTATTTCCCAAATTGTTGGTTGAAACCCTAAAACATATGCATATAAACTTAATTTTGGAAATTTGCTCAACTCACGTCAGCGGTCCAGCTGCGTGGTCGAATTATTATTCTTCATAACCAATAGCTTTTTAGATTAGATTGACAAATTAAAAACAAACACAAACAAAAATCAACAAAACATGCTTAGGCCTGCTATATTATAATTCAATTATTATTTAACATCGGTTGTTACATCTATATATATATAAATGAATTGCTGTTCGTTAGTCTCGCTAAAACTCGAGAACGGCTTTACCGATTTGGCTATTTTTGGTCTTAAAATGTTTGTAGTAGTTCATAGAAGGTTTATACGTAAAGTAAATTTAAAAAGTTTCTCCAAAAAGTTTCAAATTTGGAAGAAACTGAATAGCATTTATTGTATGAACTCAAAACCATAGCTCACAAAAACAGCTGTTCATATAAAAAGCTTATGTTTGTTTACATGTATTACCATAGCAACATTACTTAGCAAATTTATAATCACATTAATACTCTTCAAAACCAACAGCTTTGTAAGGTTAGATTGAAAAACTATAAACAAACACAAATAAAAATGCTTACAGAATTATAATTCAACTCAAACATTGGTTATTAAATATCTATATAGGCCTACTTAGAGATATGCTGCTTAAAATATTGTTTATATAAAATATATCATAACTATGAAGTTTTTAACACTTTTTAAAACATATTTTCGCTATCAATAATAATAATAACAAACAAATTATTTGACACCATGCATAACCATAAACATACACGAGTTTAAACATTTTTGATTGAAAACTAAACAAACCATCTGAATTAAACTAAATGCCATTAAAATATCACACTCGTAGCTTTATTTTGATATATACTGTATATTGTATATTTAAATACTAAACAATATATATCTTATACTAATTAGACCTATACATTTAAAATTACAAACTCTATTTTAACCAGTTTGTTACATCCTAAATTAACGCGGATGTTACAAAGTGATTCAAATATCTTTTCTACGACCCCCAGCTAATTTAAACCCTCGCTAAGAAAGGGTTAAAAGAAATTCGAAATTTTGGGTGGTTTGGGGAGGGGGCTCAATGTTACTCCCTATAAGAACGAATTGGAATGACATTTGGTACGTAGCTTCCTCTAAGGCCGTAGGTGCTCGCAACATTGTCAATGAAATTAACACTTTCAGCGCCATGCGCATAAATTTGATGCACAGTTGTTTTTTAATTTAAGTCTATGTGTATCAATATGATACACAGTTGAACTTACCAGTGGACCATGTGTATAGAATTGCCTCGCATGTAGGCCCATGTTCTAAGCTCTGTGTATAATTTTGATGCTCAGTTATCATAAAATTGAATGCAATGTCTGTTAGAGCTGGTCCCTGGGTAAAGAGATCGGGCATTGGGTTCTAAAAAAAACTTCACAGGTAGCAGTGCTGAAGCTTTTAAAAACTTCTGCATTTTGCACTTTAGTCTGTTTTGAATGCAACCTCTACTAAATCAAGGAAGATCTTTATACGTAGAAAACAGACAACTATGATCTTGTCTTGAGTGTATAACAAGTGCTCACAACCTCAATACTAGAAAAACCCACCTTACGGCAATCTGAGGATATGCAATCCTAATTTAGTACGGTAGTGAAAAAAAGTTGGAAAGGGGATCGCCAATCAAAGTAGTACAAAAGCAATTGTAGGAAAATGGAAGGATAGGAGAACGTCTTATATTAAACAACTAAAACAATTAGTTGATTTTCCTACAAAATAAGGTATTTTCAGGGTTGTATTTTAGATAAAAACTTCTGCAGAGACCGTGTGTATCAATTTGATACATGGTTATAAATCTGCTTACAATATAGTATAAATATATTTTTTAGTACAGAACTACATTTTACCTCATTTTAAAGCATTCTAAGTAAACAAAATTTCCTGGGCCACTGTGAAAATTTTTCGAAAAACAGACCTATCTAATGGTAAAAGTAGTCAAAACTAATCCTGGCGCTGAAAGTGTTAAGTGAAAGTCAAACTTAGTAAAAACTATAAATTAAAACGATATATTTAAAGCTTTTTCATGTTAGATAGTAGTTTACAGGAATACAATTTTCAGTGCTTTCCTAAATAGCATAGTTTTTTTTTCATGACCACAGTAGGATACGCACAGGTATTCAACGAACACTTAAAAAGAATTACAATTACGTCAAAAAGGCTGAAAATACCAACAACCACGGGCAACGCCGTACGGGTCAGCTAGTATTATTATAAATAAAACAAAAAGCAACTGATTTGGATCAAAAACTGAACATAATTTTAGGTTAGGCCTACTTACAATAAACCAAAACACTTTTATTTGCAACCAATTTCTCTAATTTAGAATCGGTTATTATTCTTCAGAAACCAACAGCTTTTTTAGGTTAGATTGACAAACAAAACAAACAAAAATCAACGAAAAATGCTTACTGTAGTAGGCTATAATTCAATTCAAACATCGGTTGTTACATATCTATTTACTTACACATACCTATGCTGTTTAAAATATTGTTTATATAAATTATATTTTATATATGAATTGTTTAATACTTTTCAAATCATATTTCCACTGTCAAAAATAATAATAATAATAAACAATTTGTTACCAGGCATAACCATAAACATACATGAGTTTAAACATGATTATTTCAAAAACTAAACAAACAATATAAATGCAACTAAATGCTATTAAAAGATCACATTTTTATCTTTATTTTGATATATAATTTTATATTTAAATACTAAACAGTATCTTATACGAATTAGGTCTATAAATTTAAAATTAGAAACTCTATTTGAACCACTTTGTTACATCCTGAATTTTAACACGGATGTTACTGAAAAATAAACAATCAATCTGAATGAAACTAATAGCCATTAAAAGATCACATTTTTATCTTTATTTTAATACATAATTGTATATTTCAATACTTAACAGTATCTTATACTAATTAGGCCTATAAATATAAAATTAGAAACTCTATTTGAATCACTTTGTTACATCCTGAATTTTAACACGGATGTTAGGCCTACTGAAAAATAAACGAACAATTGAATAATCTGTATGAAACTAAAAGCCACTAAAATATCACATTTTTATCTTTATTTTGATATATAATTGTATATTTAAATTGTGATTATGTTTTTAGTTCATCGCAATCGTTTCATGAAATTCGAGTGCAGGGCCGAGGGCCAGTTGCCTAAAAACTTTGACGAGGGTAATTTGACAGCCAGAGGCTTGGCGGAGCGAGGGCCAGCCGGCTAGGGATCAGTGACCTGTTCTACTGTGCGGTGGGTGTGGGGGTGGAAAGGTTTTAATTATCGTTTATGTATTCCGATAACAGTATGATTATAATATTTATATAATTATAATATTTCGTCGTATTATCACTTTATATAATTAGAATTAAAAAAAAACTAGAGGACTTATCTAAACTGTTTAGTCACAGTATTTTGCCGATAACAGTATGATTTGTATAATTATAATATTTCGTCGTATTATCACTTTATATAATTATAATTTTAAAAAAACCTAACCTAACCTAAAACTCTTCTATAGAAATTAGTTTAGAGTCGTACTCTATGCATTTAATCTTACCCCTCCCCTGAATCACTTCCGCTCTTGGGAGTCGACTGGCCCTCGGCCTTACCTGGCTGGCTGTTTTGACATTTTATGACCCCCACGGCAAAAGATCGGCTGGCCCTCGCTCCGTTTTCCATGAAATTCATAAATTTTCTTAATTTTTCTGAAAGAAAAGGTACCTTAGAAATTCGGCGGATTTTGAGATGAGTGTTCAAACCTCTTTGCTACGACCCCCAGCTAATTCAAACCTCTTTTCTTTTTTTGTTTTCCCGCGATCTTCAGTTGTTTATTGTCAGTTGAATTGTGGTTATGATTTCAACCAATCAATGAATAGCTTTACCATTTTATCCTAAAGAAATTGACTGTGAATCAATTGTAGTTTTTTAATCGAATTGTAAGTTTTCATTAATTTAATTAAATTGACAAAATTTAATCACACTGCAATGCCGCCAATAAGACGGAGCAGTTTAGGTCGCAGAACTCGCAATGCTAAAAACCTAATAAATTTTCGATTCAATCGAACTGCAGAGCAACGCGAAGAGGTAATTGTAATTGAACGGAATCTATTATCACAAACACATTCAGCACTTACACAAGAGGAAAGAGAAAATGAAAATGAAGGTGATAAGAATCGAATGAGACATCATCGGTCAGTAGAAACCAATCATGTGACAATGCATTTGAATAATCGTTTAAGAAGACCAAGAAATGTTGTGTTGAATACACATCGAACTGCATTCCGTTATAACGTGATAGTTGATTACAGTGCAGATCAATCCGTTGATACTGGATCGATAAGTGTTGTTTGCCCACATTGTAAGGCATAGAAATACAAAAATGAAGCCCCTGGAGTGTGTTGTGCAAGTGGTAAAATCAAATTAGCGCCATTAGTCCCGCCACCAGAGCCATTGTGCTCATTGGTTTCTGGAACAGGAACATATTCCACACATTTTCTATCAGAAATACAGAAATACAACAGTTGCTTCCAAATGACTTCACTTGGCGCACCAAATGTGATTCGGGACAATTTCATGCCCACTTTTAAGGTATTATAACACAATCATCTTTCACACCACTTCTATAAAACATAATTATTATTCGAATACATTATTATTGTTACATTATAATAATATACTTCTTACCTTTACAGATTCAAGGTCAAATATATATCATCGAGCAGGTTCGCTAATGCCACCGTAGGATGCAGACTATACATTTCTGCAGATTTATTTCATGGGCAATACACAACAAGAAGTAGATCAGCGTTGTACACACAACACTTCGGTGAAAAGAAGAATTGTGGAACAACTGCAAACTTTTTTTCATAAACACAATGAATTAATTGGATTGTTCAAAACTGCATTGGACCGCATGCCAACTGATGATCACAAAATTATGGAACACCAGATTTGTTCATCACGTTCACGTGTAATCCGCAATGGATAGAAATTCGACAAGAGTTATTCCCTGGCCAATCACCTATCGATTGCCATTACATCACCGCAAGAGTCTTTAAACAAAAATTGAAATCACTGATGGATTTCATTGTCAAGCATCGTGTGTTTGGCGAAACGCGATGCTGGATGTATTCAGTGGAGTGGCAGAAACGCGGGTTGCCACACCCACATATTCTCATTTGGTTGATAGAGAAGATAAGACCAAATGAAATCGATGATGTGATATCAGTGGAAATTCCCAACAAAGAAGAAGATCCAGGCTTGCATGAAGTTGTTACTAAGAACATGATTCACGGCTCCTGTGGAACATTAAATAACAATTCGCCGTGTATGGTCGGGGGGAAATGTTCGAAGCTTTATCCACGGGCATTAGTAGCAGAAACAATTACGGGCAGTAGCAGTTATCCACTGTATCGTCGCCGATCAACTGCGGACAATGGAAATTCAACAATTATTGTCAAAGTGAATCAACAGAATATTGAAGTTGACAATCGTTGGATTGTTCCATATTCACCATTACTCTCAAAGACATTCAAAGCGCACATCAACGTCGAATACTGCCATTCCGTGAAATCAATTAAATACATCTGCAAGTTTGTGACCAAAGGAAGTGACATGGCTGTGATTGGAGTTAGTACGGATAATTCGAACGATGAAGTCACTCAATATCAAATGGGCCGTTACGAAGCAATTTGACGCATTGTTTCATTCGCCATTCATGAAAGATATCCCACTGTTGTTCACTTGACCGTACACCTGGAAAATGTGGTCAAAGAGTATTTTTTACAGCGGAGAACGCATTACAACGAGCCAATCAACCGCCATCTACAACTTTAACCAGTTTTTTTGAAATGTGCCAAAAGGATGACTTCGCCCGAACACTGCTATACTCCGAAATGCCAAAATATTATACTTGGAATCAATCGTCAAAGAAATTTCAACGACGGAAACAAGGAAATCCAGTTCCAGGTTACCCATAAGTATTTTCCACCGATGCATTAGGTCGCACTTACACAGTCCATCCAAGCAACGACGAGTGATTTTATTTGCGTTTGCTATTAGTCAACGTTCGTGGCCCAACATCATTCCAACATCTACGAACTGTTAATGATGAATTGTGTGACTCATATAGAGAAAGCCTGTCAACGTTTACGTTTGCTAGAGAACGACACTCATTGGGATTACACCCTCGGAGATGCCGCAATTTCGTCAAATGCTCATCAAATACGAACTTTGTTTTCCATAATTATCTCAACATGCTTTCCATCAAATCCAATCGATTTGTGGAACAAATACAAAGACGACATGTCTGATGATATTTTGCATCAGATGCGTATTAGAACATCAAACCCAGGTTTGCAACTGAGCGAAGAAATTCACAACGAGGCATTATTATTAATTGAAGATATTCTCAAAAACAACTCAACTAATTTAACTAAAATTTCACAATTTACACATATTAGTGTGCTACTAGAATTTTTTAGAGATTAAAAATGGCACTACAATCAAATAAATTAAAATAGGGTAGTTTAATACAATAAAATAAAATTGCACTAACTTCCTACAAACTATAAATCTAAATTTGTGTACTGTAATATTATTCTTAAGTGACATAAACACCATTTGCAATTCAATAACTTAAGTCAAAAGAATGAAATTTGATAACTACCATTAAAATTAAATAAAGCAATAGCGAAGCATTGCCGGGTCCACTAGTTTTATAATAAATTTTAACATTAGAAGTATTTCCACTCCTTCTATAAAAAATCTTTAGGACCTTATATATAAATAAATGTTTCAGAGGCAATATATTTAGTTGTTTAAATAGAGGAAAGGCATGATGGAATTTACTCTTGAAAAGAAGAATTCTGATAAAATGTTTTTGAGTAACAATTAGAGGCGTAGTCGCGGCCATACAGGCCCCTCCCCAACACTCTATTCCGTATTGAAGTCTGGAATGTATGAAAGCATGATATAAGATTCTCAGAACTTTTAAGTTACAGATGTTTCTCAGGTAATAGAATTTCCTTACATATGAACGTAATTTTGAGTTTAACTGTCGAATGTGTTTCTTCCATGTAATCTTGCTATCAAGAAAAATGCCTAAAAACTTTATATCCTCTGTTTGCTGGACGGACGAACACACACAAAAATCAGGACCAAGACACATATTATTGTAATAAATCAAAGTCTTCCCAAATTGAAACCCCCTCAAATCAAAAAATACGAATTTTGTTTTTTCCACATTAACGATCATATCATTATTTGAACACCAATACTGTAAAGTTTTTAAGTCAGTAATAATTTTCCGCTTTACTAATTCCCAGGTGCTGCTCACATACCGGAGAGCGATATCATCAGCAAAGGCGCTGATTTCTCCCTCAAAACCTTCTTCAAGCAAATCATTAATAAAAATCAGAAACAATGTTGCCGAAAGCACGGACCCCTGTGGAACTCCTCTATATATAGTTTGAGAGTCACTCACATGTTTATTTATTCGTACTTGTTGCGATCTATCTTTCAGATAAGATTTGAACCAATCAAAAGCAGCTCCTCGTACTCCGATTGATTCCAATTTAGTCAGCAAAATATCATGATTTACCAAGTCAAGCGCCTTGTTAAAATCAATAAACAATCCGGAGGCCTTAAATTTAGAGTTTATAGCTTCATACACCCCCTCCATATAATCCCTTACCGCTTCTTCTGTATTCCGCCCCTTAGTAAACCCATATTGTCGTCTACTAAAAAAAATGTTGTAAATTTAGGAAATTAATTAATCTACTTTTCATTAATTTTTCAATTATCTTAGAAAAAACTGACAGTAAAGCTATAGGTCTATAAAAACGAAACCTTAAAACATTTTTAAATTATTACTATAGGTCCGTCGTTTTATATATTTTTATATTTACAGGTTTTATTTTCTGCAAAATAACATTCACATCCAAACATTTTTTACATAGATACAGTACAGTGTCGATACTTTACGTCGAACTTCAATGTCTACAGAGTTATCCGTCAGAAAATTGCATGAGGAAAAAGTTATTTAACTATATTTCGCCCTGCTACGGTATTATAAGTTTATCTAGAAGAAATCTGTTATGTTTTTGGATTAAAATAAATAGCCTACAAGTAAAAAATGTATTAAATAAATATGGTACTGTTTAAAGGAAGCCAAGTTGGCTATGTATTAGATATGTTTGCCTCAATATTTAAAATGTATCTATATTAGTATACAGTGTAATACTATTCCATTTTATTCAACATGGCTATTATTTAACTCACTTTAAATAAAATTAAATATTTTCAATAACTCAATTTAAAGTAATTACTAGCTTTTCTTCTGGCACTATGGGCTGTTTTACAAAATTTGTGTATTTAACTTAAACTATTGACAATACGAGATTCAATATACTGTGTATACAAAAAGTATCGTATTCCATTCTTAGCTATAGAAAAACATTCAGGGTACAGTTTTAATAAAAATTTTGGAAATACAATTTTGTGTTTACCTAATCCATCTGTCACTATTTTATCGGATGAACTGAACTAGCTCTAATAGTGATCAATAAAATTAAACTTTCAATGCAGAATTTTCAAGTAGCAATTCTTCCTCACTGTGCCCTTTAGGGTGCGAACATAGTGAAACATAAAGTCTAGAGTTAAGATTCGAGTCAAGCCAGGAGTTAATACATTAGACATAAATTTAAATGTGTCTAATAGAGCGTCAAAGATCGTTTCATGTAGCTGAAAGAAGAATTCAGCGGGGATTTCTTTTGAAGTGTTTTTTGTTTAAAGTTACACTTTTGTTGAGTTTAATAAACGATTAAATAACATGTCCTAAAAATGTATATAGCATTTTATTTTGTCAATTAAACATTGAAGCCTAATTTGAGATCAAAAACTTAATGACCACCGAAGCAGATATAATTTTTAATCAGTAAGGAATATGAAAGGAAGTAGACAGTTTAAATAACTATACACTTAAAAATATCGTACGATTATAATATTTCGAATTTTCGTACAAACGTTTTAAATATTATGCTGTAATAATCTATATATATAAAAGCGAAAACCCACTGACTCACTCATCACGATTTCTCAAAAACAACCAAACGGATTGAAATGAAATTTGGTATGTAGCATCCTCTAGGGCCATAGGTGCTCACTAAGAAAGGGTTTTAAAAAATTGGAAATTTTAGAGGGGTTTTGGGGGGATCAAAGTTATTAAATCACGATTTCTTCAAAACTACCGAACGGATTGGAATGAAATTTGGTATGTAGCTTACTCTAGGGCCATAAGTGTTCACTAAAAAAGGGTTTTAAAAATTGGAAATTTTAGGGG
>JAGFPH010003032.1:13194-23610 GCA_018207615.1 Philaenus spumarius
ATAAGTGTTCACTAAAAAAGGGTTTTAAAAATTGGAAATTTTAGGGGGGTTTGGGGAGTAAAAATGACTAAATCACGATTTTTTCAAAATTACCGAACAGATTGGAATGAAATTTGGTATGTAGCTTCTTCTAGGGCCATAAGTGTTCACTAAAAAAGGGTTTTAAAAAATTGGAAATTTTAGGGGGGTTTGGGGGATAAAAATGACTAAATCACGATTTCTTCAAAATTACCGAACAGATTGGAATTAAATTTGGTATGTAGCTTCCTCTAGGGCCATAGGTGCTCACTAAGAAAGGGTTTGAAATATTTCGAAATTTTAGGAGGGGTTTGTGGGATCAAAGTTACTAAAATCATAATTTCAGATCTTTTATTATTATGACAATAGTGCTTTTATTATTTGAGATCTATATATATAAAAGCCAAATACCACTCACTGACTGAACACTGAAAAAGAATACAATTACGTTAAAAAGACTAAAATACCATCCACCACGGGCAACGCCGTACGGGTCAGCTAGTGAAATATAAATGCATTAATCAAACGTGGGTTGGTTCAGTATATGCCTAACTTAAAATTAAGTTTCTTTATTATTATTTGACTAAAGACAATCATGATATTATTGTTCAGATTTCAATTTTGAATGACACAATATAAAAATAATGATCAAATTTCGAACTATAGTTTGTCCAAACAGCTGTGCGCTCTGAACCATAAAATCGACCCTCGCTCCCCACGCGCAGACACACTCACACTGCCTACCTGGGCTAATATTTCTTCTACGAATCTCCGGTCAGGTAGGCAGTATGAGTGTGTCTGCTCGTGGAGAGCAAGGGTCGATTTTACTTCGATTTATGGTTCAGAACTCACGGCTGTTTGGACAAACTATAAACCAACATAACCAACGTTATATATTCATCATGACAGTTTTCATTTCTGTCGGGAGTCTCACTACTACTGCTTTCTTTTATTCTTTCAACAATTCTTTCTTGGTGGATATACAACACAATTTTAAATTATAAAGATTTTGTAAAAGTAATTTCTTGAATCATGCCAACAGTATACATTGGTTGAATGTTAAGTTATATAGTTATTAGGTTTTGAAATGTTTGTAATTACACAAATGGACATAAATATCTGAAAATCAGAAAATTGCAGCTCGTATGGCATATGAGATAATTATTATTATGTAAACGATACAGACTGACACACGTACAATAAAGCGAGATATGCTATATTGTCAAGGGAACATTTTTGTTTATTTTGATGTATCAGCTACCAAAGTTTCTGCAAAGTTTTTGAGCTCCTTGTAAACCCATGGTGCAATGATTCAATAAATTTATTTATTTATTTTAGTTTGAAACTGAAATTCAGTCAATTATACAATAATAACGATTGTCTTTAAGAAAATACTATACGGTACTTTTAAGCCTTGTAGTATATGGTATTATAACACAATTTAAAACTACTTTTACTATATGTTTTTATTACTTAAATTTACAAACATGCAATATTATCCATTAATATTATTCCAATAGTTATCTGCTTTAAGTAGACCTAAATGGTTTGATTTGCATTTCAATTCAATTCAAAGATTTGAATTGCCGAATCTATATTTATAAAAGCGAAATACCACTCACTCACTCACTCGTCACGATTTCTCAAAAACTACCAACGGATTGAAATTAAATTTGGTATGTAGCTCCTCTAGGGCCATAGGTGCTCACTAAGAAAGGGTTTGAAAAAATTCGAAATTTTAGGGGGGGCTTTGTGGGATCAAAGTTATTAAATCACGATTTCTCCAAAATTACCGAACAGACTGGAATGAAATTTGGTATGTAGCTTCCTCTAGGGCCATAGGCGCTCGCTAAGAAAGGGTTTTAAAAAAAATCGAAATTTTAGGGGGGGTTTGGGGGCATTAAAGTTATTAAATCACGATTTCTTCAAAACTACTGAACGGATGGGAATGAAATTTGGTATGTAACTTCCTCTAGGGCCAAAAGTGCTCACTAAGAAAGGCTATGAAAATTTCGAAATTTTAGGAGGGGTTTGGGGAGATCAAAGTTATTAAAATCATAATTTCAGATCTTTTATTATTATGACAATAGTGCTTTTATTATTTAAGATCTATATATATAAAAGCCAAATACCACTCACTGACTGAACACTTAAAAAGAATACAATTACGTTAAAAAAACTGAAAATACCAACCACCACGGGCAACGCCGTACGGGTCAGCTAGTAAATACATAATTGGACACTTAAGTAACATATGATTATAATTTTAAAATTTGTGTACACAAATTAAACGTTTTTAACTATTATGCTGTAATAATTAATAAATAATTACTGAGAGCTTGAACAAGCTTTCATATACTGTATATTGCAATTTACTACAGGAAGCCGCCTTCACATTGATAAAAGAACATTGAGCGTGGCTTTTGTAGCAAACTCTTTTGTATACTATAATAAACGGTACCAGGAACTGGCACATACTTTCTCAAAAATACATTTACATTACTAAACAGATTCACTGTGACTTGTAACTTGTAGGGTGGGGTAGGAGAGTTTTTTTATTAAAGTTGGAGATTAACTAATAAATATTATTATTATTATCTAGAGAGAAAACTATTCGATCAATTTCAAAAAAATTTGCACCAAACACGTCAATTAGGTCTTTATAGATGCACGTAAAAAGGATTTAAACATTTTTTTTTAAAACAACCCGCTTTATGGCCAAAAACCCCCCAAAAATCAGTTATTATTATTATTAGCTAAACGAGAATTTTTAGAAAGATGCGGGTTTTTTTATAAGGTAGGGCACATTAAAGGCTACAAATAAGCCAAATTTTATCAAAATCGTTAGAGCCGTTTTTTTATAAAAAAATAATAACTGATTTTTGGGGGTTTTTTTGGCCAAAAAGGGGGTTCTTTTTCAAAAATTTTCAAAACCTTTTTTCGTGCATCTATACAGGCCTACTGGACATGTCTGGTGCAAATTTGGTTGAAATCGACCGAATAGTTTTGTCTCTAGCTTTGTATACTTTTATTAAAGTAGGCGATTAACTAATAAATATTATTATTATTAGCTAGAGAGAAAACTATTCGATCGATTTCGAACAAATTTGCACCAAACTCGTCAATTAGGTCTTTATAGATGCACGTAAAAAGGTTTTGAAAAATTTTGAAAAACAACCCCATTTATGGCCAAAAAACCCCCAAAAATCAGTTATTATTATTAGCTAAACGAGAATTTTTAGAAAGATGCGGGTTTTTGTATATGGTAGGGCACATTAAAAACTACAAATAAGCCAAATTTTATCAAAATCGTTAGAGCCGTTTTTTTTATAAAAAAAAAATAACTGTTTTTTGGGGTTTTTTTGGCCAAAAAGGGGGTTGTTTTTCAAAATTGTTCAAAACTCTTTTTCGTGCATCTATACAGGCGTACTGGATATGTCTGGTGCAAATTTGGTTGAAATCGATCGAATAGTTTTCTCTCTAGCTTTGTATACATACAGACAAACAGACATACAGACATACAGACATAAATACAGACATACATACAGACAGACATTTTGTAAAAACCACTTTTTTGGACTCAGGGGGTCCCAAAACGGATATTTCCACAAAAATCTCAACATCGATTTTTTTTGCGATCATTATACTTTCTCTATAATATCTATACATAATAAGTATCAAAAAGATAAAGATTTAATATATCGCCATACTCAAATGATAAGAGTGGCAACCTGTAAAGTGGGGAAGAAAAATATAATGCAGGGAATACGCCAGTCAAAACGTTACGTGTTATATCGACCATGTCAAGTTTGCTTTCATATAGTAAAAGATGGTTTGAACTTAAATTTTAGTAATTTAAAATATTATTTATGTACAAAAATTATACACAAAATTTATTTAGGTTAGATCTTAATATAAATTGAAGTTAATAAAAATATGACTTCAGAAAAAAGTTGTAAGACGCGATCAAACCATAACTAATTTTCTATCGTTATACAACTTGTTAAAGACTAAACAAAACATACTTCAAACGATCAAATATATTTCGAGGCTAATATTTGAATTTGTACGTCAAAACTACGAAATAGGTGTTTAAAGTATTATGTTTGTTATACTATAATTAATTTAAGATAGACAAAATCTTTCTTAAAAACAACGAAATAACGATTGTATTCATTTTTTTTAAATGTAGGTTATGTTTAACTAAGGCAAATGTTGTCACTCTATAATTCTAATATTTCTAAACACCACTAACACTTAAGGCCTGTTTCACACATATGCGGTTGCATCCGGTTTGGTTCATTTTCGGTTGCAACTGAAAACTTATGCAACCCCTTCACACATACACGTTCTCATACGGATCATAGTAGTTTTTGTGTTTTCTTCCGTTCACTCAGTAGTTATCGTGGAGAGAAGGCAGTTGTTGCCATGTTGTTTCTCTATAGGCAAATTCAAAAACGAGTGAAGTCTACTATAATTCATTGGGAGCACCCTCTCATCACTTTACGGGAGGAGTTTGGTGCAATCTAGACCCTTTTCCCGTATCTAAGAGGTTATTTTGTATAACATACACAGATACTTTTGTTTACCTTTCAAAACTAATACTTTAGGCTTTCAATTGATTATTTTAAAATAAAAAATAATAAGGAATAATAATTTTCTTAGAAAAAGTTACATTTTATTTTAAATAAATGTCATTGGTTATTTTCTTAATTTTTAAATCATTTCCTTTTAAATTTCCTCAAAACTGCGGTGAGTTTACCAATTGTCCTAATGTACTACTTCTCGAATTCTATAAAAATTCATTTTTCAATACTTACCGACTTCCATTTTTTTTAATGACGTCAAATTCATCATAATCCTTGAAACTTCAACACAAATGTCTTTCCATGCTTCCTGCGTCTTAAATTTATCGTAAATATGCCTTACATTTTTAGTTTTGTCCCACAGCACTGGTTTGGATTGCACTGCAGAAATCAGCCGATCCACATAAGCATCAGGTAAACTGCTGATATTTATCAGAAAAACTGTGCGACTAAACTTTCATAAATTAATAGAGATCTACTCGCTATCAGGTGAAAACAGAAACTGAACCGCGCCTGTGTAAATTAGTTGATTGCTTTCTGTTCCCTGGACACGTGTTCGTACCTTACAGAAACTTTAAGAAACCTGTTAGTGTCGAGGGAGTATTCGGTGTTCTACTGTTTCTATTATTAGGTACCGAATAGAAACCGAATCACCGTTCGCACTTGACGGCAGCAGCCGAAAAAGAACCGAACCGAATGGATCCGAATATGTGTGAAACAGGCTTTTATGGTCGAATGATATTCATATTAGAAAATAACGAGTAAATCATTATTAATTTTTAATAATTGAAACTACTGAGTGAATCAAAACACAAACTGATTGAATCAAATCAGGTTAAGGACTTTTCGTGCTGCCAAATTTAAACTTTTTACACATTATAGATTTTAAGACCTAGAGAAAACATTAGAAATATTGCAGAGGATATAGAGACTGTAAACTATTATAGAGGGATTTATTTAATATATTACTATTCACTAAAATATTATGGTAGGTATTAGAAAAACTAACCTGTTTGTATATTGTTATTTGTACATTTATACACGTAACTACAACTACTATAATATGTAACTTCTGTATAAACTTTTTTCTCGCGAATAGTTTTTGTTACTAACTTTATTCTTTAGTCTGTGTTCATGTTGGTGATGTTGAAGACTTGTCATGTTCTGATATTATATTATATGTCCTAGATTAGTGTATAGAATGAGGTCTTAAAAAGGAAACATGAAATAATGCAACAATCAAACGGAGAAAATTAGCCATTGTTAATAATTTTTAGTTCTCCACACTTATAAAGGGAAAACTAATAAAAGAGTTAGCCTACATTTTTAATGTGAATTATAATAATTTGAAGTTGATTTAGTGGTACAGGCCTACTTTAAAATGCTTTGTAAACAAAAGGTTGTAACTATTGTTTTGCTTGTAGATTGGAATTTGTATAAAATTGCCATAGAGTGTTTTTTAATAGTTTTGTTATTTTTATTATTACGCTGTTCCAGTGGTGGTTATTTGTACTGAACTATTTATTAAAATGTAAATTACTAATAAAATTATAACAAATAATTTGTTATGACGGTTTTAAGGATAAGCAGGCAAGTTTAACCTAGAAGTAGTTAGAATTGTAAGTTACTGACTGTACCATTTAGTACTAAGAAAAAATAGTGTTTGTAATTTGCCGCTATAATCACAGCAGTTCGTAAATAGGTTATCAATCACTTGAAGGCATAATAAAATCAGTGGTCAGGTATATAATTTGTACCTACACTATCATGACCATTAATATTAATAACCCGTGGGATAATTGGAGTTGAAAGCTAGCTTCGTAATTGATCCTTTTAACACCTATCCGAGAATATTACCGTTGAATTGAGTGTAATGAAGTGTTCGTGGACAGGCTGTCAAATTGACAGCTGATTACTATTTCATTCAGTGCCTTCTTGGGAAAAATATTATTTGCAATTTTAAAACATCTGGTACCTGTATACATTTTTCTATTAAACTGTTAGTGCTATCAACACTTCTTATTATAAAAGCGAGAGTAAGTCCGTACATACGAGAGTAACTTATAATATATCAGCTGATTTCACCCATCATCTGCAATGCTTAAACAAACCCAGTGTAGATTATAGTGTTTGGTTATGTTTACAACTTCAATCGTTATAATTTCTTGTGAAGTTGATTTTTTTTAAATATGAGTTATAGAACTAATGTATGCTATAATATACGTTATAATATTTGCTTTGAAGTTATAAATTGTATATAAATATTTGGTTATACACATTTATACCTATTCGTTCAACTTCGGAAACATTCGTACATCTTCGTATAACACTTTCATATAAACATATAATAATATATTCGATTATTAATTTCTTTACTATAATATTAACAACTTCTAAATCATTAGATCTATCAATATGAAATAAAAAAAGCAATTAAAAGATAGTATTTTTATCTTTCTTTAAATATGTAATAACGTTTGTTTAATATATAGGCCTACAGTTTTATAATCCTTATTATTGTACACAATTACCTAGTTAAAAATCTCTGTCATCATAGGCAGGTAGGCCTAGATAAGTAGGCCTAAATGTTGTTTTTAAATAGTTTGTTTTTTTAAATTATGTATTTCTGATGTGCGATAATTAATCAGAGCCAGTGATTTTTCACGGGGGCTTACTAGTAAAAATAAATATAAGTGTAAAACATAATCATAAACCGATCTATTAGATTAAATAATGCATTATTAAAAATAAGTTTTAGTACAATTTTCTGCCAATCCTAACGTAACACTTTCACTTAAGTTTGTCGACGCGTTTCGGAGTTCCTCCATTATCGAGACCTATTTCAGTACTGGATTCATCCGTTATGGAATCGTCTAGATATAGTTAGCCACGCCTCTCCTCCTACTACCGGTGCTGCTTCTTATGTAATCTGTTATGTAATATGTTATGCAACAGAAAAAAAGTAGATTTATTACATAACGTGTTACATAACGTGTTGCATAACATATTACATAACAGATTACATAAGAAGCAGCACCGGTAGTAGGAGGAGAGGCGTGGCTAACTATATCTGGACGATTCCATAACGGATGAATCCAGTACTGAAATAGGTCTCGATAATGGAGAAACTCCGAAACGCGTCGACAAACTTAAGTGAAAGTGTTACGTTAGGATTGACAGAAAATTGTACTAAAACTTATTTCATGGATCCTAGCAGATATAATTTATATAATAACTTCAATGCATTATTACGTAGCATAAAACTAAGAGTAAATTCAATATGTCAAAACAAATTATTGCAAGTAACTAGAAGCCTACTAAATAGTCGAATGATGAGGCTTAAAACAGATTATTTCTTATAACATGGAATATTTTCTGATGCTCGATACGAATATTAGCTCTTCTAGTTTATTTTCAGTCCGAGTTATTCTATTTCTGCTAGAATACCTTAAAATCAATTAAAATCATTACTTAAAGAGCTGATTTATTGTTTTAGTTCACATTTCGTAATTCCATTATAAAATTCTAAATTATTTACAATATTTTGTACAAATAATTACAAAATCAAAAGCAGTCGTGGGACTGTCGACAGAAGTAAAAACTGGCATGAATATAGACAATCTTGTTTATGTTATTTTAAATTTTTTAGATTTCAATTTTAAATGTGTCATGATACAAATAACACATCTTACAAAATGAGGAAGCACAATGTCCAATTCAGAGGTGTTACCAAGTAAACTATTTTAAAATTACTTATGAAATGAGGAAACACAATGTCCATTTCAGAAGTATTACCAAGTAAACTATTTTAACACAATTTATGAAATGAGGAAGCACAATGTCCATTTAAGTATATACTCTGCTAAATACACATGTTTACTACATATAGTAGAGTGTAATGGAAAATGCGTGACGGAATAGAGCGTGACGGTAAAATCCGATTCACAGCTAGCAAAATGTTTAAAATATTTTGGACGCGGTGCGCCTATAGAAAAGTTTTCACTTCAATAAAGTTTAAATTCATCTTAGTATTCCAGTATAATAGAATATCATCATTTACGTTCAGTATAGTAAAGTATTTCTAGCTTACAACACTTTTGTTACAGTTTGTGTAAGACTCACAAAAGGGCATGTTGCAGTTGTTCAACTACTCTGTGCAAATGTTAAAAAAATACAATTACATTTTATAACTCCATATTCAACATAAAAAAAATATTCAAGCACTCTCAAGTCAAACGAAAAAAATTGTTAGCTTTCTTCATAAGTAACATAATAATATTATACAAATAATTTAACCTACGCAAATATTTCTTAGAACTCAACATAAATGACGAACTACTTATAGTAAGAAACAATTTCGTTTTTTGCAAACGGAATCAGCAATTAAATATAATCACTTATAATCTGATAAAAAACGAAGATTAATTTTGAGGTCTTATTTAGTTTAACAGTGAAACAGAAACCCAACTGCCCTGCGAATGTTGGATGGATTTTATCTTGTAGAATCTCAATGGTAAACTAGGTGTCAAAAATTTTCTCGAAAGAGCATGAAAAGTGGTTTTCTATATTACTCAATGTCTGCTTGTATTAGATTAAAAAACTACGGACCCGGTCAGTAACATAATGATACAAATCAACATCATAAGTCTACAATCGTTTGATCTACAATTTTAATTAGCCAAACTTCGTTCACGTATAAGAATTCAAACTCTCAGATGAAATCTAAAAATATAAATTGTGGAAAATCGTTTGGTATAAATGCGGCAGAACAGATGTGATGGCGTAGTTGCCAAGAATGTATTGGACGCCTAAAGTAACAATATCAACAGACTGATTAATGCCCCACTATTTCCACGAGGTGACTCTGCTCAAGTACTGAAACAATTCCTCCAACATGTTGTCAAACATTTCAGTTACACAAGGTTCTCGTACACAATTATTGCATTAAACTTCATTAGTTTAGAATTAAGTTTTTATACCATAATGCACAACTTAAGGAATTTATAATTCTAAATTGCTTTAATCTATACTAATATTATAAAGAGGTAACATTTGTTTGTTTTTTTGTTTGTTTGTTTGTATGTAGGGGAAAATCTCTGGAACCACTGAATCGATTGAAAAAATAGTTTTACTAATAAAAAGCTACTCTATCCCTGAATAACGTAGGCTATAATTCATTTTGATAAAACCGTTTTTTATTTCAATATTTGTAAATATCCTCGGAAAAAAAATTATGTTAGGCCTAGACTGATGAATCATCACATGTTTTACATTTATTACCATAGCAAGCTATTGAATAAAATAACAGATAACACAGCTGTTTGCTCCAATATTTCTATTAAATGCCGATTTCAAACTTTGAAGCAATTATTTAAATTTCTAACTTTTAGGTTAGGTTTTTATTAAAGAGTAGACCTGAGCCTTGTTGGTTCTTTTAACCTTTATTATAACTGCAGATATAAAATATACGAAATAATTTGATTTTGAACATTTTACATTATTTACCATCTTAGCTTTGGGGTTATTATTAATAGTCTAATATTATACAGAGGTAAAATTTGTTTGTTTATTTGTTTGTATGTAGGGAGTAATCTCTGGAACTAAATGAACCGATTGAAAAAATTGTTTTACTAATAAAAAGCTACACTATCCATAGGCTAGAATTAATTTTGATTTAACCCTTTGATGATCGACGGTACTTTTAAGTACCACCCAATTCAACTGTCTTTATAAAAGGTAACAGTGGCTTTATCTACAAGTTGAGGCCTGGGGCCTGTTTCACGAAAGTCACAAGTTACATATTCACCAATGA
>JAGFPH010003032.1:23710-42712 GCA_018207615.1 Philaenus spumarius
AAATGTTCAAAACAAATTAGTTCGTAAATTTTATAATTTGAATAAATAATTAATTTCCTCCCTTATAAAAATCAATATTTACTTCCACAAAGCAGCTGTATTAGTTAGTTTCTTATTATAAACAGCTGTTTTGTATTAAAATGTTTTTATAACCTTCTGAATACTGTAATCATCTTACATCCACGAAAACAGCTGGATTAGTTTGTTTCTTATTATAAACAGCTGTTTTGTATAGAAATTGTTTTTAAATATTTTCCATGTTAATCTTATGGGGAAAACCCGACCTTTGAGATTAGCTCACGCCATCCATTAAGGATAAGAATTTTTGACATCTAAAACCTTATTGCAAAACTACGAAATGAGACGAATTTTTTGAAACCTCAAAAATTAAAATTGGTCCAGAAATAAGGGAGGAGTTGTGTTTACAAAAAACGGCTTCACGTATCTATATATATAAAAATGAATTGCTGTTCGTTAGTCTCGCTAAAACCCGAGACCGATTTGGCTAATTTTGGTCTTAAAATGTTTGCAGTAGTTCATAGTAGGTTTATACGTAAAGAAATATTTGAACAGTTTCCCGAAAAAGTTTCAAATTTGGAAGAAACTGAACAGCCTTTACTGTATGAACTCAAAACCATAGCTTATAAAAACAGCTGTTCGTATAAAAAGGTTAGCAACACGTTATGTTTGTTTACAATCATTACCATAGCAACATTACTTAGCAAATTTATAATCACTTTAATACTCTTCAAAACTAACAGCTTTTTAAGGTTAGATTGAAAAACTATAAACAAACACAAGGAAAAATCAACGAAAAATGCTTACAGAATTATAATTTAACTCAAACATTGGTTAATAAATATCTATATAGGCCTACTTAGAGATATGCTGTTTAAAATATTGTTTATATAAAATATATCATAACTATGAATTTTTTAATACTTTTCAAAGCATATTTTCGCTATCAATAATAATAATAACAAACAAATTATTTGACACCATGCATAACCATAAACATACACGAGTTTAAACATATTATATTGAAAACTAAACAAACAATCTGAATTAAACTAAATGCCATTAAAATATCACATTCGTAGCTTTATTTTTATATATAATTGTATATTTAAATACTAAACAATATCTTATACTAATTAGGCATATACATTTAAAATTACAAACTCTATTTGAACCAGTTTGTTACATCCTAAATTAACGCGGATGTTACAAAGTGATTCAAATATCTTTTCTACGACCCCCAGCTAATTTAAACCCTCGCTAAGAAAGGGTTAAAAGAAATTCGAAATCTTAGGGCGGTTTGGGTCAAAGTTACTAAAAATCCCTATAAGAACAAATTGGAATGAAATTTGGTACGTAGCTTCCTTTTAGGCTGTAGGTGCTCGCAACATTGTCAATGAAATTAAGTGAAAGTCAAAATTAGTAAAACCTATAAATTAAAACGATATATTTAAAGCTTTTTCATGTTAGATAGTAGTTTACAGGAATACAATTTTCAGTGCTTTCTTAAATAGCGTAGCCTTTTTTTCATGACCACAGTAGGATACGCACGGGTATTCAACGAACACTTAAAAAGAATACAATTACGTCAAAAAGACTGAAAATACTAACAACCACGGGTAACACCGTACGGATCAGCTAGTTATATATAAAGATCTGTGGTTTGAGGATAGGAGGGCGGAAGTAAAGCAAACGGTGGTTGACTCGCTTCCAAGCTGACGGGATATGACTAGATACCTGGTTTCTGGCTGGGACTGTTTTGCATAATTTTACTAAGGTATTTATTTATGTATATATATAAATATATGTACTAAAAAAAAAACAGTAAAAAATAAAATAAATATGTTTTTTACTAAACAACCTTAGTTAATCACAAAAATAAAGAAGTATATAGTTTTTTAAAATTTTATCACTTTTTGGTCCTCAAAGGGTTAAGGGTTAAAACAACCCCTAAAACAATAAATATTAATTGTTATACTTTCCTTAATGTTAGAGAGCTGAAATTTTGTACATTTATTTCTTACAAGATACATAGAAAAAAGTTAACTAGATTTGGAATTTATCAGTGCTACCAAGGGGTGAAAATGTGATAACAACCCCTAAACAATAAAAATTAATTATTATATTTTCCTTAAAGTTATTAAACTGAAAATTTGTACATTTCTTACAACATACATAAAAAAAGTATCACAGATTGACATTTTGTCGAGTGCTGTTAAGGGGTGAAAATGTAGTAAAAATTTTGATTGTTATACTTTGCTTAAAGCTAGAGAATTAATTAAGGAATTTAAAAATAAGAAACCACTATCTTACATCCTAATTAAAATCAATAAAACATTAGAATTTAATAATAAGCCTATTGATATAAAATAACCTGTTTGCATTTGCTTCGACGCGAGTCACCGCGGGGGTTGGCGAGCCAAGCGAGCCTGGGGCGGAGCCCTCTTTTCAATTAAATATTGGTTTTGGAGACCATTAAAAGGTTATGACAGCTCCACTTTCAGCTATATCCGTACTCTGACATAATATATATCTTATTTTACATACTCTTTGTGAATAATATAGACATTATAAAACTATAGATTTTTTTATGTATACAAATTATGTTCATACAAGTAAAAATAATTCGATCACGCAGATGAACCACGGACATGAGTTCAGCGAATTTCCAAAATTAAGTGTATATGTTTTAGAGTTTCAACCAACTGTTTGGGAAATGTATCTACTCGCGAAGGCTCTGAATAGCTGCCTCCGTGTACGAAATATATTACAAGTAGAATTTGTTTGCACCTCAGCCTCAGCTTTCCGAGTTTACACTTTATGTTTGTGTAAGAACTCAATTTAACAGCTCTTAAAATGTGTATTTTTTAAAGCTTGGTTATGTGTTACACAATATTATCATTAAACAATAAAATCTTTAGGGTTCTGCCATCATGTTTGATAGCTGGTCCCACTACTGTAGTTTCTTTATATACCCATCTTTTGTGGGGAAATTTTATATTTTTAACAAACTCGGTGTAAGTCTTAATATAAATTGAGAAAAGTTCGGAAAACTAAATTACTTTTTGTGACTTTCTACGAAGAAGGACAAAAGTATAACATAAACCGACGAGGACACGAGGGAAGTGCAGATAAAAACTTAGTGTCTATCATAAATATCATTGTCGATAGGTCTCTATATTCCATTAAGTGTGATAACTAACCGTTTTTATTTATACGGCTCAGTTGAGAAATATGAACATCCAAAGTGTACCTCCCCTATCATTTCCCGCATATAGTATTTAACTGTCACATTAAAATGGTAAGTTTTTAACAATATCTGAAACCGTTCACAATTTAATTTAATAATTTTTTAACACGTTGTAAAATAGTGTAACAAAATTCATTTCTTAAGATTTGGGGTAGAATAGTTGCTAGCGCGGACGTCTCAACAGTTAGAGCTTGGCTAAATACTTGACTAACATGAGCTTCGCTGCTCTCCCCGTCATTAAGCAAACAATGTTTTGTCGTAATAGTATTGAAGATCATAACTGATGACACCTTTAGGCCGCCTTCTCACTAGGTCGCAGCCACTGGGTGGCAGTCACCGTCCTGTACAAGTCGCAGCCAAGCTTGTCCCTTCACACATTGTGGCTGCGACCTTCTCGAAGTATCTTACTGATTCATTTGTCAAGATGGAGTCGAGTGATGAAGAACTCCTGCTAGTCTTTTGTTACGTAAAAGAAGAAGGCGGGCAAGAAAACGAAGAATGTGGATACATCCAATTCTTGAGAAGAGGCAAGAAAAGAGCATATATTTTACATTATTTGATGAACTTTGCTCGCAACTTCTTCAGGATGTCACTAACATCATTTAAGGAGCTTCTTGGTTATATTAAAGAATATTTAAATGGGACTGTTACCAAATTTAGACGCGCTATTTTACCAGAAGAGAAAATGGTTATACAAGAAAGTCGTGAGCAGCTTCAAAAAAGTGGACAGCAATGGCAGGTGTACAGGAAGAGTCAGACGACAAAAACAAGCTGCGCGCTCACCCCCGAGAACGAGGTCGCACCCACCTGATGTGAAGTGCCACGATATTACATTGCCCCGCTACGAATTGAGTCGATGAAAAGCACGCAGTTGCGTGGCGATCGGGTGTATACGACCCGCTAGTGTAAAGGGCTCCTATAAGATTCAATGCAATTTTACAGATCAAGTGGCTGACGGGTGGCTGCAACCTGGTGTTCAGGTGGTCTTATAGGTTACAGATATTATTTTAATTGAGAAAATATTTCAAGTTTATGCAAAATGTTGACATAACCTTGACGCAACCTTCAGTTACAACGCGAAGCCTAGACCAATTGCGATTAGACCTTCTGATGTTAGAATACATCTCTCAGTGCGTTGTATCAGCTGACCTATGTAAACATTATTTTAATTTCAAAATTGTTATGAAACAGCCTTGCAACACAACTTTGGTCAGATGAAGGAATATAAATTGTATTCAAATGAAAACTTCTTTAGGCTCGTTGGGCACTTTTTTGCATGGAGAAAAATGAAATCTCTTCACTGTCATCGTCATCGCACGGACACAATTTTTTTAAGGCTCCGTCGTATGTTCGCAATTATTTAAGGTTCCGTCGTATCTCCGCAGTTATTTAATGCTCCATCGGATCTCCACAATTAGTTAAGGTTCCATCGCATCTCGCAAATATTGAAGGGCGTGTCGCATCTCTGCAATTATTTAAGACCTAGTCGTATCCCCGTAATTACTTAAGGCTCCATTATCATTGACATTAACATTAATACATTGATTTAAAAAAATACTTAATATTCCGAAAATAAAGTTAACTATATGAAGCTAAAAAGTGTTAACTTTTGACGGCAGTCCCACGACTGCCTGTAGTTAGTTTTTGTATTACCTTCTTTTACAGTGATTCTACAGTATACATCTTGTCATTAAGAACTACTAAACAGTAACCTCCAATTGATTTAAATAAAAAATGACCTCTGTCGACTTTTTTTGGAGATTTTACTTACATTTACTTGTGGAGGATCGATTAGAAAGGCCTCTATTCGACTCACATTATAGGCCCTATTTGAGTTTTATTTTAATAAACCCATCTCATTATTTGCTCTTGAAAGAATTAAGGATGGATGTAAACATAACACATAGAAAAAGGATGCAACAATATTTGGGTTCTAATCGTAACTTATTAAACTTAAACTGATTACATACTGAGTGAGCTATTCTGTAGTTATTTAAAAAAGATTAGATTTATTGTTTTAATATTTCAAATAATACATGTTGTTTGAAATACGACATCAAATTGCGGTTCCCTGGTTTATATCTGTGCTGACCAGCTTAAAATTGTGAAACAAAAGTTTTATGAACAAAGGTATTTAATAATGCTAATTTAAAGTTATTAATTTTCATTTACCCACTGGTTAGACGTTGGTGCCATCATTTAGTTATATTTCTTCGTGATTGTTAGTTTTAATAATTTAGAGAAATTATTAGAAGATATTGTTTAGTTTTACGAACATTTGTTACAGATTTGACTAAAAATTGATAAATAATTAAGTCATCAGAAACCATTAAATAACTGAAGAATTACATTTTAAAAGAGTTTCTTTTTAATATTTACAATACGTGCTTTCTTGTACGTACAGCAGTTATATTTTTTGTTTTAAGTTTTACATCTATTAAAAAAGCAATTCAAATTTTGAAAAATATTTGTACTAAACGCAAACTTAAGTTAAAGCACAAACTTAGCGAAGTTATTCAAAAAGTTCTGCAGCTAACTGGAATTGATCGCATATTCAAGGTCCTTTTGCCCACCGGTGAAACGTAACTGCAATCCGACTCGAGAAAGAGCTGCACAAGAGTTGCGTTTCTTACAAATTAATCGAGCTCATGTGATTGATTCAATCCTCTTCCACAGGTGCAATTACAACGCGACCAAAACGCAACTGTCGCATGACCGATTAAATTCAACTTTACGAGTCAGTTTTAGTCCAATTCTCTCGCGACTACTATGTATGACTTTTTTTATTATAGACCCCTAACTTTGTAACGATATGACAGACACGTTACAAAATAGACGTAAAACATATATGATATTCACAAAATAAGTTACTTCAATATTTTACTGAAAAAAACTATTAGTGATAACATTTTTACCTTTTCATTAAAAACCTATTTTAATAAATAATTCTTACATGAAAGCTAACTGGCCCTGCCACTTCCAGCTTACATTCGTTGAAAACTTTTCAAATATAAAATAATAGTTTTAAAAATAAATACTGTATTCAAAATATTCTTACATCAGTGGTGAATATGAACGCGTTATAATATATATTGATAAATATGTCAACTAATTTAATAAAAACCGTTAGTATTGATGTAATTGACCGGACGTTACACAAACATATTAATTATGATTCCTTAAATATTATAGATTCATAACTAAATATTAAAAAAGTATTGTAAGCGATGATAGAACTAATCTTCTTTTAATTCATGCAAAGTACATAAGTGCGGATGATAGATAGGTTAATTAAATTAAGGTATTATAATACTAACATATTAAAGTATCTAATAATTTCTTGTCAAGTATTGACAATGAAAGCATCTATACAATTTTTGTTCATATATTGGTAAAATTAAAATGAACTATACAAAACTTGCAGAAGCGTGTTTAAACATTCTAAAACAGTACCAGGAGACCGAGCTAAAGCTCGATTATAAGCAGGGCTATGATTTCAATAATAAATATTGGATTATTGAGTTTTGAGGTTAGGCCTATAACATTAAACAACTAAATAAAGGGTATATACAACATTAGGATTACCTGTAATAAAAATACAGTTTAAAGGATTAACCATAATCTCAACGCTATGCCTCAGAAATAAGTCAGGCCTAAATTAAAGTTTAATATTTCAATATCGATTTAGGCCTAGGGCCTAGTTCGCTCACGTCAATAACTATTATTGCAAATTTCAGTGAACATCGTTTAGGTTAGGCCTATAACATTAAACAACTAAATAAAGGGTATATTTATTTAGCAGAAGTATTCGTTGCCATGGTAAAGCCGGTTCTACACGATGCTACGAACACCTTCCAACGTTGGACGTTTGATGGTTCGTCACATCGTGTGGCCGTTGTTCAAACCTACGAGCGTCCAATGGCGAGCGTCGAACATTCGCATTTGACCATGTTCGGGCCGATGTCGGTATTTTTGCACCGAGTCAAAGGGATGCCTCCAACGTTTGAAGGAAAATGTTCGTTGGTTCGATTCAACGGCTACACGACTCGTTCATATGAAGCACTATTTACTCTCTATTTACACTAAAGACCCGTCTTGTTTATTTATGTTTATCTCTGTGTTTAATTTTAATCAGTAATATTATTCATTTAAATTTTCACAGGTAGCCTAAATAGGCTACAATTTATATTTCGTACTTGATACTAGTAAGTTCCCATGAAAAATCAGAAACAGATTACCGGTAATTAGATACTATACCTACATTTAAAAAATTTACTATTTTAAAAACAAATTTTATTTAGGCCTGCCTAAATATGATGTGGGGATTTTTAACCCGTTAAATGTGTACAATTAAAACATATATTATTATAGACTGTCATCCTCGTCCATTTTTGCAACTGGACCAACGTTTGAACCAAACTGTTTTCTTAAATATTGGATCAAACATTCGATTCACCGTGTAGCAGGAACATTCGCTGTACCATCTGTCGAACTTACTTGTCCCAAACGTTCGGTCCAACATTGGAGCGAGCGTTCGTAGCATCGTGTAGAACCGGCTTAACTATAAATAGATACCGTCAACTGGGGTAACTTTGGCCCAACTTTCCCAGTTTTTTGTGAAACAAACCAGTTTTTACCAATCTATTTGTGATGAAGATTGTGTTTTAAGTTTTTCCAGTTATTATTCGATTATGTGCCACAAATTTAAGCATTAGTATAAGTCCCTAATAATTTTCCTAACCTAGATAAAAAATTTTTAAAAATTGGGACAAAGTTACCTGGGATTGGGGTAACTTTGTCCCATCCATTAAAACCTTTGAAATTTAGTACCATATCATAAGTGGAGTAAAGTTACCCTATACAAGATTCTTTTCAAGTATTCAGTTTTCAAGTTTATTAGATTTTTACTTTTAAACTTTATGATTTGGACAAAAAAGTGGAAAAGGAAAACAAACTGCTAAGAAAACCACACTTTATTGTTACAAAACGAAGTAAAAATCACACTTTATTGTTACAAAAGGAAGTAAAAATATTTCAAGTTATTCCACGAAATTGTCTAGTTCTGGGACTGTGAACTGGTTCCTCTTTGATGCTATTTTAGGAGGATTTATTTTTTCCCAAACGTCATCCCAGTCATAGGCCATGCGGTCTTGCTTCTCAGGCCAGCGCCAGAATTTTATTTTCTTCTCCATGCACTCAACTACTGGGCCATGATCAAAAATGCTTACTATTTTGCCAGGGTACTTTTGACCATTGTAGATCACAATTACAAAGTTATCAACGGCAAAATCTTCTGCTTTCCATTTTTGTTTTTTTGTTTCAGCAGTAGGTTCGGCTTTCTTAGATTCTTCCTGAAGGTCTTCTAGGTCTGAAAATGATTCACTCACTCCATCTGACTCTAATACCATTTCCACATCGTCTTCATCCGAAGAAGAATTGTAAGTCTGTTTATGCTTCTTCTTGGGAACTTTTTCTTTCTCAGATTTTGACGAAGTCTGCTTTGACGAAGAGGGTTTATTGGTTGCTTCTAAGATACCGGTAGCTTCTTCTACATCCTTAACCGAAACACTCTTTCCTGCGGGCACTTGCAGCTTCTTCTTTCTCTTTTTGGGGCCATCTTTCGTCAAGTATTCAGCTCTCTTTTTCTCCAGTTGCTCAAGAAAGGCTTCTCCTATTACTGTGTTGTCAACCGGTTGGTTTTCTGGCAGCCTGTCTAGTAGTTTCTGTTTGTTAAAAGGATGGATTCCACACTTTTCAAATCCAGCCATCAGGTTTCTTTCTTGATTTTCTGCCAAACTAGCCATTAACTCTTTTAATAGAGTCGGAAATGCGTCCTTTGGAATGGTTGTGAACTTAGAGCCAGAAGCGGACTCTTTCCATTTGCTTAAGATTGCTCGCCATGACTTTTTCATGGGGGAAAAGAAGGCCACATCTAGAGGTTGTGTAAGATGGGTGGAGTTCGGTGGTAAGCAGACAAATTTAACATTGTTTTCTTCACAAAGCCTAAGTACGTTTAAACTAATGTGTGAAGACAAGTTATCCCCGATAATAACTTTTGGCCCATTTTGAGTTCTCACATGAGGTAAGAACAACGACTCAAACCAATCTTCGAAACATATAGCGTCAAACCAGCCACTTTTAGAACGATTATAACGAGCCCCTGCTGGTCCATTCTCAGTCCAAGTTGTCCACATGTTATCTGCCTTGTACACTACATAGGGGGGGAGAAGAGTCCCTGCAGCATTTCCAGAAAACATGAGAGAGGTTGCACTTTTACTATGATTGCATATGTTTTCCACATATTTAGCTCCCCTCTTACAAATTACCTTTTTGTTTCCAGGGTCATCTGAAAGATTTGTTTCATCGTAGTTCCAAATATGAGTGGCAGGAACGTTTTCGATAACTTCTTTCAGGTTTTCCATGTAATTTTCAATATCTTTAGCACCAACTTCAGCTCTTACTTTTTTTATGTTAGAGCTGAGACGACTTGTCAGCTTCTCATGTCTTTTCAAAAACGATTTGGTCCATTCGTAGCCAGGGAGGTTGTTTTGAAACCTATCTATCTTGACACCTTTCTTATCTAAATAGCATTTTACTGCATATCTGAAATCAGTCTCAACAACTGGAAATCCATAGTCAGATAGTGTTATCAAGTGCTTTTCAAAAGCCAGCTCTTCTTCATCGCTAAATGTTCTTGCTCGACCAACTGTATTCATATGCCTGCCTTTCAATTTATTCTTAATGGTAGAACGAGGAATGCCATACCTTGTTTCTGCAGCTCTTTGTGTTAACTCACCTGATCGTATGGCCTCAAGACATTCATCCAATATTTCTGGTTTGTAGTTACCGTAATTTCTAGTCCCTAGTGGTTTTATCCGGTTTCTTGGCATTTTCCCTGCAACAAAACACACAATTGTTATTATATACAGTTTAACAGGGATATACTGCAATGATTTAGCATCTTAAATGGATAAATAACAGCAAAAAAATTTTCTGTCACAAATAAACAAAAAAAATATACCTTGGGGTAACTTTGGCCCAGCCACCATGTTGGGCCAAAGTTACCCTAAATCTGGGACAAAGTTAGACCAACCTACAAAACTCATCTCAGTTTGTAAACTATAAACATAAACAAATAGTTGTATTGATATTAAGTTAAACAAAGGATTACAGTAAAAGAAAATTCACTTACCAGCTCTCAACAGCTTAAAAATAAGCTTGAGGAAACAAAAGTTGGAAGACAACAAAATCCAGCACTTTGACAACACCAAGATGGAGCAGCACTGCATTGGTGGTGAAACGTGTAACTATACCCAGGTTGGCTCAGAAGTCTGGCCAGTGTTGCTATCTATCGGGAAATGCTAGAACTTAGTGAGTAAATCAACCTAGATGTCAAAATACAGAACATTTAAACTTTTTCTAGTTTTGGGCCAAAGTTAACCTCAAAGGGCCAATGTTACCCCAACTGACGGTACAACATTAGGTTTACCTCTAATAAAATATAGACTACAGTTTAAAAGAAAGCAGATGATTATTGTAATGACATTGAAAACATTTGCATCAGCTGTGCTTTGTATTGTTTAAAATGGACAAATTTCACTTTTTAATTTAATAAAAAGACGTAGAAAACGAATTTTCCCAGACTGGTGACCATTTCCAATCGATTTCTCGTGGCCAAAAGCCCCATATAAAATCAAAAAATGAAAAATCCTTAGACGGAGATTCGAGATCCATTTAGCAGACAAACAATTATCTCTCGCTTTAGAAGATAAGATTTATAGCGATGCTGGCCGTCATGTGTAATAATTAGATCTCTGCTTGTTGTAAATGTATTATAGGTTGCATATCCTACTTGTCTGTAGGTAAAACCCTGCAACTTCTATTTATTTTAGTCGGCTTACTCTATTTATACGAGTTATTAATTCAATATTATTGTGAATTATAATTTATCATTGAGATTATAAGGAAAGTTCTATATAAAGCCAATTTTATAATTTAGAGAATGCATATATTGAGTTAAATTTTTGGCAAGAAAATGTTTTCTAGGGTTATCGAGGTTTCTGATCACGGAAATGTTGTCAAAATTAGTTCAATGTACCTAATACTACTTGAAAATAATCGAAGGTTTTAAAATATTTTGTACATCAATACGGTTTCTTAGTTAGAAATTTTGTTTTTAGGGGAAGAGAAGTAAATTTTCTCAATTTGGGTTTTCTGGCCATGTTGGTCTTTTTTAGTATCAATAGTATTTATTTCAGGTGAAAAATTGAATCTTTCTGGAAATCGTTTAAGGCATCTTGTGAATGTAAAATTTGGCTTAACACTGTTAGTGTTAGTAGTCCCTTTATCATTTCTGGAAGTTTCTTTGAGTCCATACTAGGTAATGAGTGTATTTATATCTCTGGTGGAGGGCAGCAAACATCAACTTTAGCGCCTATAGCTTCTAGTTGCAGTTCTTAGAAAGATACAACTTGGATTTTAATGTACAATTTAAAATATTAGGATTGATGGGGAAGATAACAGTAAATGGTATTTTTAATAATTATACAAACATTTTCTTTGGATTCTCTACGTGAATGACAAAGTGTAAATTAAATTTCTCCTGTTTGCGTGCATATGTAATCACAAAAACATAATTTTTTGTTGTTGAAAAAATTATATTTTTGTATCTATATGTTTTGAAAACTTTATTGTTGATGATTTGTTTAACGGTTTTCCACTCAGTTGTCATTTGTTTATTATATTTTTTTCAAATACCACCTCTGATTAAATATTGTTGACAAAAATAAATGTATAGGCCTACAGTGTCCCATCAAGTAATGCAAATGTTTGTCTTGGAATAGTTTGTGGATTGATTTTATTATGTTTTAGGTACTGGTATGTTTAAAACTATACTAAATAATGTTCAAGTAAATATCTTGTACACAAAGGGGCAGCTGTTCAAAATAAGACACAGTTTTATCTTATTTTATGTACCTTACTAAGTCATAAAAACAATGATGTGTAATAGTACAAATAATTCTGATTTTAAAACATTAAAAAAAAGTATTCTCAATGTGCCATTTTATGATTGTGACCAGAGAGTACAGTTAAAAAAGCAAATTTTTAAATGTGGCTCTTGATAATATATGATCCAGATAGTAAAAATGTTGATTTGTATGAAGTTAATAGGCATGCTGTGTCACTAAGCACTCAAAAAGATGGATGTTTGAATACACCTTTTTTATTACATTATGATTCATTTATGCAAATAGGATTTCCTGAAAAAGCTTAGTACTATTACCTGACCAAGTTTAGATTTTATGTGAAAAATATATGAATGTTTTATTTTAAAATTTATATTTATATAAATTATCTTATATAATTATAATTAATTATTAATTAATTAATATAATTAAATTAATTAAAATTAATTAATAACTAGGGGCTCTGCCCCTGGACGCTCCGCGTCCCAACCCCGGCTCGGCCTTCGGCCTCAGATGGCTGCTTCGCTTCGCTCGCTTGTGGAAAATTTGATAAAGAATCTCGTTAATCTTTTGCTCGTTTGTACATAGGTGACCGAGCATAAATTAGCTGTTTTATTTGGCAGCTGACTCAAACTCATTAAACATTATCTTCATAAGATTAGCATGGGAAATTTGAAGGATTGTATACCGGAGCTCCTTCTCGGTTGAATACCGGCTGAACGGATGATAATATATAAGACTTGACATATCTGTGAATGATTATGTTCAGTTTTTGATCCAAATTAGCTGTTTTATATATAATAGGTTTGTAACAATCAATGTTTGAATTGAATTAAAATATAGTTAGCATTTTTCGTTCATTTTTGTTTGTGTTTGTTTTTAGTTTGTCAATGTAACCTCAAAAAGGTAATACTACATTTGATACTGATTTGATCCAAATCAGTTGTTGATCAAAATCAGCTGTTTTAAGCTTTTCATACGAACAGCTGTTTTTGTGTCCCTGATAAAATCAATAGAAATCTTTCTTCCATAAGATTAACATTGAAACTTTGAGGGCCACTGGGGCGTAGCCCTAATGTCCTAGGACTTCGGTAAATGGCCTAAAACCTTCCCAGGGTTAACCTGTGTTACTATGCAAAATTTCAAAGCAATCGGATGGACGGTATACGAACGCAAAGTGGACAAAGAACCAAAAAAAAACCCCCATAAGGAATACACAGCAGAAATTTGCATTTGATTATAACGTTTGTAAGGCAAAAGATACATGATTTGTAATGCTTGATGGCAAATCTGGGCGTGCATACCTTTAATTTAAGACCTCAATTATGAAAATCGGTCGGGTAGAAGAGCCGAACGGACTCGGAAAAGAAAAACAGAATTTTTTTAATATATAAGATTATAATTATTATATAATTATAAAAATATTTTAAAATTTATGTTTGATTGTTTTATCCAATAAATAGTTGTTTATTTTTAACATGGGCAAAGTCATGTTATATTTTACAACCCATATTAATATTTGTCCTTGCTCTACCACACTTTAACAACCTGCATTCAATTAGTCACCTAGTTTTCTGTACACATTAAAAACATTATTTTTAAATTAGTGGTGTAATCTTAACCACAACCTTCTTAATTCTGTGGTTAAGATTGAATTCTAATTGTTTCGTTAATAAGCTTTTTAACACATTTTAATTATTTAATTAAGGAACTCTTAAAATGTCAACTTAACATTTTCAAAAAAACTTTGAAATGTTTTAGTAGAGTTGTTCTACATGGCCATTAGTAACTCCAAAGCATATTATTTTTATAGGCTAAATAAATGTAATATAAATTTTAAAAGTTTTAGAAAACCTTTTAGATAATATGAAATTTTTTTGATACATCTTAAAACGAGACAAAACATAAAATTGGAAATTGTACTTGTATAATATCCTTGATTGCCACAATTAATTCTTGTAAAATAACTAATAATTTACCAAAGACATAAGTTACCCACATTTTATTATGAATACAAGAGCGTTATAAATTGAACATATATACAAAAAAATTAGTCAAAATTCAAACCAAAATAAAAGATTAAAAAAAGAAATTTTGTTGAAACCAGATTTTAGATTTATATGGAAAGGTATAATTTTTGTATATTTCTTATTTAGTTTTATTTATTACTTAACATCTTTACTTTTTGCCAGTTAGGTTAATGAAGTCAGGGAGCAGTGTATAGGCCAAGTAAACCGATTGTCAGTAACTAAGCTCGAAGCTAAAAAGTTGGGTTCCAACTGTAGGAATGAGAATGTTACCACTATATGCACTATATGATCCCCATTTATATTTCAAACATTGACTTGGATACAGATATTATTTAACAACAAAATTTTATTATGACTAAGGAAAATTACTTTTAATCTTTTTATTTATACGTGCATAATATCTATCTATTACAATTAACTTTAATATTTAATCTTTATTATTGTGTCCTAAAACCTCAAAGGAAATTATATGAGAATAAATATTTTTGTTGTTGTTCAGCTTTTTGTTTGCTTATGTGATCCTAAGATCCTTTCGTCAATGAATACAGAATACAATACGGTAGTATTCTGTATTCATTGCTTTCGTACAAACAAATTAAAATATTTCTGTGTGTATTTTTCTTGTATTGTAATGTACTAAATTTTATTGTGCATAAATTTTATCTACTCGACAGACGGTGCAATCCTAATATGATGTAAAAATACATTATTTCTAAAAAAATTGGGTGTGCTGACCACTCGGAAGTGAAAACTTCTGTGACCAGTCTATATTTATATATCAATTTATTATAAATATTAAAGAAGTAAAAGGATTAATAATTATTTATATATAGTATATTTTTGAATTATAAATCATCATCATTATTATTTACATCTTCAATAATCATTTTGACATTTTTTACTTTATTTTCTCTCATGTTATTTTCATTATTTTCTTGAATAATGTCAAAATTTTGTAACTATTTGTATTGAATTGAAGAAAAGACACTATCGGCTTATGGTAACTGAAGTAAGTAACAAATATTTTGTATTTAAAATTATCTAAAAATCTTGAAAATACCCTGTCAATTGTTGTTCCATACCTACACACTGTATATTACTGAATCGAGGTGTACGATTTCGCTCGAATACCCAGGCAAAAAAGTGTCCCAAGGGCCAATAGAAGTTTTCACTTCAAAAAGATCTCTAATTTGGAACAAGTATATATGGTACCTAATTAATAGTAGGTGGGAAGTGAACATTGATCCATGTGTGAGCATTTAATTCTAACACTATTTATGACAAAATGTTAAATAAACTTTGATTTCTTACTATCTCATAATATGTTTAGGCAGGCAAAATGAGTAGAAAGAAATAAGTAGAAAGGTTGTTGGTACTGTAAACATGAATTATAAATAATTATTTTAAAACATTTTATTTTATAAAAGTAGGCCTACTTCAACATAATAATATTTTATACAAAACATTTGAGAACAAAACCCAATTATTTTGAATGAAACAACTATTAGAAAGTTTATTTCAAGAATGTGTTTACATATATAAGTGATTTCTGAGCAAGGTCCCTCATTTGTTCTCCTGGTGAGAAGTCAGGCTCATTCTTCAACATATCTATTTCCTGTAATAGCAAAGACTTAGCTTCTTGAACATAACCAAGAACATCTGGTGAATTCTTTTTACGAATGAAAAGTTCCATCAAAGCAGAATGTAATTCGTACTGCAATACTGCTGTGTAGAGAGCGAGGCGACTTTTACCAGGGTCTAGGATTAATGTTGTCATAAGCATCTGACGACACAATGCTAATGTGCAACAAAAGATACGACACATAAAATAAATATTGTATGAATATGTTGTTTAACATTAAAAATAAAATATAGAATAAATACATATTAGTATTTTTTTCTTTCTTAAAAACAAAAACCTTTTAATTTCATCAATGCCTAAAAATGTTCAATCATTTTCTCTCATCGGTATAAACTGTGCCATAACTAAGATTTTTACAACAAAAAACATTTATCAGCCGTGAGCAATAATCCAGCTGTTGTTATTTGATGAATGTTCGGTGATGCTTCCATACTATCGACGAAAGTGGCAATGCCTATTAACTTACCCAAGTTATAATCTTACAAGGCAGAAGTTAAAATTGTAATAAACTTTAAACCAATACAATGTATTAATAATCCATATTAATCACATTGAATTTCCATATAGTTATGTGACACAGTACTTCATTTGTTATAAAGAAATCTTAGTTCAGGTTCATATTTTGGTCCGAAGTCTAACATGAGTTTACCAGTGTAGTTTCTTTGATAGCTTTCTTCAGTTCTCTAACTTTTTTTTTCGTTAGCCGGCATCCCCAGTCAAAAATCTAAAATAAAACTTTCACCTAATTGTTTTGTAATGATTTATAAAATAAGTTTTTCAAATTATGACCTGATGATCAACATATACCCTTGTATTTAATATTTGCTTGATAGATTTGATTCTTACCATAGTGAGTTGTTTGTTAACATATTTTTCAAAATGATTTATATAATCTCATAAACCTTACAAATTAATTAGATTTTCAGGGTAGTTCAAGTAGTATTCTTTTCATCTCCTTAGTTTCAGTAGATATTGAGACACTAGGAGAAGTTGATATTTCCTTAGTTGATATCACAAAATCTGTGCGTATGCCAAAAGCGGTAATTTTTTTTTTACAATTTCACCTTAATTTGTTGTATATCAAAATATGTTCTTAATATTTGGAAGAGTAAAATTTGAACACTCATTCTTACAAACAATAAAATGATTAATTTAAATGCGCTTCAACAAAAATGTTACCATATTCAGTGATCTATGAGCTACAATAACCAAACCAAACTGTAACAGTTTCTTTTAATTTAACGACTCGTGTTTGAGTTGATAAACGTATTATTTGTGAGAATCTCTGTTCAAGTTTTACTCTATCTAGTAGGCTATATCGTCTCACATCAAGCTCAATATTTATTTATACCTTCTTAATACATGAGATTTCTAACCATGACTCTTAACGGTCTAGCTTATTTGTTTTCATAAGTTTGCCATTCAATTTGTATGTTATTAATTGAGATAAACATATACATTCCGATTTAGCGTATACATTTATTTTAATTTAATCATTATTCATCAAGATTGCAATGAATTTACATGTCATTATAGTTTTTAGGTTATTCACTACCTAAATATTTTTTATGCAATTCCATGAGCAACAATTTCCTCTTCTACATCTGAATTCTACTTTTACACACCATTTATGATTCTTTAGGAACTGTATCAATAATTTGAATGAATTCTTTAATTTTATTTCTAGCGGCTTCATGTTCCAGTTTTAGTTGTTTTATCTCTGTTTATACAATATTTTGTAATGGTACTGCGTCATTATGTATGCCTACTCATGAGGAACATGCTATATTTGATGAGGAAAGTCTGACTATAATTGCTTTGTTAAAATAGATTTCTCAGCTACATCCCTTGAGTATGTGTACTTCCAATATCTGAAAAATAATGGCTTCACAAATTAGTGTAGGACGTACACGAAAGACAATGTTGAAAGGGTTGACTATAGACAAACATTCAGTAAAAATATTTGATTGAAATTTTGCCCAAAACATTCAGACATAAACTATATTTAGAAACAAAATCAAAAATTAACTAAATTAGTGCCATAAGGGTTAAGAATTTGTAAATAACTTACTTGCTTTCCGTTCAAGTAATTCATCATTCAGATCCTTATGCAACCAACCTGGTTGATGACCATATAGTTGGATTAGAGAATGACATATAGTGTAACAATGATAATGTTGAGGATGTAGCAGGGTATTTAACTTTGTGAACAAATCTTCCAACTCTTTAACTGATGGCTTAGAGTTATTCTGAAATTAATAATTGCTTTACTTTTAAATATTGCTCACTCCGTACATTCAAAGACTATATTGACCTTTCTTACAGTTAAATAACATTTTTAATGTAAGAATTATTAGCCTATAGTTTTAGTTCCTGACTTTAATTATTGTAGTTGCATAAATAATGTAAAGGTGGGTTAACACAAAGACAACTTATAGTAAGTTAGTTGCAAGTAGCAAACTACTAACAGTTGTCAGTCTGGGTTGCTTTCAAGTATGCTAGATTAAATAAACAATGTTTGCAGCATGTTTACACTCAGTGTGAAATGTGTACAGTTAGTTAGTAGAGATGTCAAGAGAGATAGTAATGGCTGAGGCTTACCTTTCCTTTTATAGAGAAAGAAAAATCATAATGACAGAAATATGTTTGTAAATAGTGAAATACCTAACAATTACTTTTTTAATAAACTTCTTACTGATGTTGCAAGACTTCACTTCCTGCTGAGCAAAGAAGATTTCATTTTAAGACCTGATATTAATTCTTAAAATTCCCTTAAACGTCAAGGACGTTAACGAATGTGAAAATAATGCAAACTTCGTAAGGCGCATATTACACTGTCAAAGTTGTTTGTCAAATAATTTGACAAATCTTTGTCAAACATCTTTGATGAAATCTTTGACAAAGATTTGTCAAAGAATACATATTACACCTGTTCAATTTCTTTGACCAACTTTGATATTAAATTAGATATATTTTGGGGTTATGTTTCAGTTTATTCTAATATTTTTATTATTTTGTTAACTATTCTTACAAAATTACAGTTGAAAGATCGTAATTCATATAATAACGGGTTAAGATTTCAAAAACTAATCTTAA
>JAGFPH010003032.1:47712-71118 GCA_018207615.1 Philaenus spumarius
ACAATAGAAAGTATGCAGCGAAAAAGAAGTTGTTGAATGTCAAAAATTCGGAAGTTGAAGATAAGCAGAAACACGCTGAAGATCAGAAAATGAAGAGAGTAGAGTATAATAGAAATTATTATGCGAAGAAGAAGTTCTTGGTTGCAGAAAATTCGGAAGTTGATCAGGAAAAGAACGAAAACGTTATCGAAGATATTGAAAATCATCGAAGACAATTAGCTGCCATTCGCGCGAAAAAGTACCGGGATAAGAAGGCCGTACGGAAAATCGTTCAAATTGCCGACAACGATTCGCAAGCACCTCAGTTTGTAAGTACAGATGTGCCACGGCCCAAGAAAAAAAATATTCACTGCTCGCAAATAGCAGGGCCTTCACATAGACAAGTGCCATTTGTCCGAAAAAATCCCATCCATGATTCACAGATAGCGGGCCCATCTACAAAAGAAGTTCCCAGAATTCCTACCGGAGGGTGTCACGATAATTACGGAAATGAAGCATCGGCCGTACCAATTGATAATGCTGAAATTGAAAGGATGGGAGATGAAAGGGCAGATATGACTTCTGGAGAAAGCGATTATGAAGACCATGATCAGGGAATCCATTATGATAATCTTATCAATAATCTTGACAATAATAATAGTGAAGACGGAGAAAATGACATGAACAATGTTCAGATGGAAGAGGATCAGCCACCGATCCGGGGTAATGTTTATACATCGTACAATCAGCATATTTATGCACATAAAGAGATTTTAAGTAAATTTATCAATAACCCATTCGGTTATCCTTGTGACGTGTGTGATCGCCTTTGGTTCAAGAAGGATTTGAAAATTGTGCTGAATCAAAATGATACACAAAATATTACACTCATTAGGAAAATAATTACGGTCCACAAGGAAAATTTTGCAATATGTTCCACGTGCTTTAGGAGCATTCAAAAGAATCACATTCCACAATTATCCACTTATAATGGCTTCAAATATCCAGAATTTCCGGATGATTTACGTAAATATCCATTAGATTTGGTAACCGAACGGTTAATATCTCCTCGTATCCCGTTTATGCAAATAAGACGTCTTCGACATATCAATGGCCAATATGGAATTTATGGACAAGTTATCAACGTCCCAGTAGAGGTTGATACTATGATTAAGAAGTTACCCCGCGATGTGGATGATGATTATTGTATCAATGTACATATTAAAAGGAAGACAATTCATAAATCGAGTTTTGTACAGGGATTGGTTAATAAGAAAATAATAAAAATATGGCTAAAATATTTAATACCAACGCCGATGTATACTATGTACAATATCACAATTGACGATAGTTTTTTGAACTGTAACGTTGGTAATGGCGGTGACAACGAACAAGCCTTTCATTTTGATGTCGATAATGAATTTGCGGAAAATATCCCAATAGAGGAGAGTTTAGTTGCACAACAACAATCATTGATTTGGAACGAGGATTTCTACCTTAGAATCGCGCCAGGAGAACATAACGTGCCAATTAGTCTATTGTTCGATGAGCATGCTGAAGAACTCTCTTTCCCTAGCATATATCTAGGGCACTTTAGAGAATTTAGAGAAGGAGTTAATGTCACACCTTTTATGATGGCAACGAGTGAATTAAGAAGATCAGATAGACGTGGCATAACTCCATATCACTTATTATATATGGCAATGAAAATAATGAGAATCAGAGTCAGAGACTCTCTCACCATAGCCTTCAAACATGTTGGGAAAAATATTAAAATTACTAAGGAACAGATAGAATCAGAAGATTACATTCAAGGATGCATCGAAAGTAACCTAGCTTTTTTGAGATCCATCCCAAATTCAGCTTGGTATTGGTCTGAAAGAAAAAAAGATTTATTTGCTATGATCCGTCAATTAGGGAAACCAACGCTATTCTTTACGATTAGCGCAAATGAAATTGGATGGCCAAATTTATTGCAATTAATTTACAAATTACGGAACAAGAAATCAATCTCAAAAAAAGAAGCTGAAGAAATAGAATACATGCAAAAGAGTACTCTAATTAATGAAGACGCTGTTGCATGTGCACTGTACTTCAACAAATTAGTTAATGTTATTATGAATATATTACAATCAAAAAGATTCAGCCCATTCAAAAAGTACAGAATTGTACATTACTTCAAAAGAATTGAATTTCAACATCGAGGAAGCCCACATGCTCACATTATAGCTTGGTGTGATAATGCTCCCGATGATCCACTGGGCAAAGACTATCAACAAGCTATTGATCTGATTGATGAGCTCATTTCTGTCTCAGCATCGGAAGCTTCAGGTAATATTAAATTGAATACTCACAAGCACACTTTCACCTGCTACAAGAAAATCACATCCAATCGTGCGCAAGAATGCAGATTCGAAGCTCCTTTTCTGCCATGCAAGAAAACCGCTATATTAATTCCAATGAGAGATACCGAAGCTAACTTTCTAATTTTGAAAAAAAAGTATAAGGAAATAAGAAAAAATTTAGAAAACGACGACTACACTGATTTTGATGAATTTTATACACAAAATAATATTGCTTCCGATGATGAATATTTAAATATTTTACGAGCGGGAATAAAGCGTCCACGAGTGTTTGTAAAACGTCAACCTTCAGAAAAATGGCATAACCCTTTTAATCCGTTTATAATTAATGTGGTTAAGTCAAATACCGACATTCAATTTATTACGGAAGAGTACTCTTGTGCAGCATACATTGTTGAGTATGTTAATAAAACTAATCGTGGTGTGAGTAATTTACAGAGGAAAATTATAGAAACTATGAATGAAAATCCCGAATTTGATATGGTAGAGATAACGAAGAGTTTGAGTGTTAATCTTTTAAACAATACGGAAATAACTAGCCAGGAAGCTGCCTGGTACCTGATGAGAGATCCCATGTCTAAAGCTTCAACTCGAATAGTTTATATACCAACGGTATGGCCCGTTGAACGCCAAAGGATTAAGAAAACAATGAAAGAGCTGTCTGGATTAGAAGGCGAATCAACGGATATATGGAAAGAGAACTGGTTTGACAAGTATGAGCGCAGACCGAATGAATTGGATGACATTTCATTGGCTCAGTTCGTTTCCCAATATTACAAAAATAATAAAGGTGAATATGTTAAGAGAGATGAAAAGAAAATAATAAGATATCGAAATTATGACGTTGGCTCGGATTTCAATGAGTATAGAAGGGAAATGGTTACATTACACGTACCATTTAGAAATGAAGAACAAGATATATTAGCAGATATGAAATTTATAACGATCTATGAAGAAAATGAACAAACAATATTACAACAGAGAAAAGAATTCGAACACAATATAGATATCGAGAAAACTATCCAAATATGCAGGGAACTTTGTCGAGAAGAAACACCTTGCGATGATGATGAGATTCAAGACGTGAGAGGCAGATTCCCGGAAGCTAATCCGTTCGAAAATTTATATAATGATACGAATGTTGACGGTAATGCCGATTTACGACTAGCTACCTTGAACAAATTAGGTGCCATAGCTAAAAGAAAAGAAAATGTTTTACCACATGCAGAGTTCTGTAAAAGCATGCGTATGGCGAATGAAAAACAGCTGAATCTCCTTTTGGAAGTTATTCATCATTTATTGTCGAGCAAAGAGAATCCTTTGCAGATATTTTTTACCGGTCCAGCTGGATGCGGTAAAACATTTGTGATAAAATTAATAATGGAGATATATAATAGATTTACCGATAGCGATGGCTACTGTAATGCCTACATAACTTGTGCTTCTACTGGCAAAGCTGCTGTTGCTATTAATGGAACAACTGTTCACACGGCCTTAAAAATATCTCTGTCAAAATTGTTACCATTGAGTATAGAGATAGCTCATCAGTATCGAGCCTTGTTTAAATATGTTAGAGTGCTTATTATTGACGAAGTGAGTATGATATCAGCAGAATTATTAGAACAAATTGATCAACGATTGAAACAAATCACGGGAAAGTTCAAGGACAATTTTGGAGGGCTGGATATGATATTGATAGGAGATTTGCGCCAATTACCGCCAGTAAGAGCAACGCGCATATATAAACAAATTAAAAGAAAAATTACTGGCAATTCGTTGTGGCATTGTCTTCAATTTTATGAATTAACAGAGGTTATGAGGCAAGCTAATGTTCAGTTCGCATCAGCGTTAACAAAAATTGGCAATGGAGAAAAATTGACGGAAGAAGAACTCCAACTTATTGAATCACGTTTTTTTCCAAAGGACGAAGCAAATAGACTATGTCCACATGGAGTACGATTATTCCACTCAAATGATTCTGTTAATAAATACAATAATTACATTTTGAAAAATGCTGCTGATAAAGTTATTTCGGTTGCCGTGGATATTTATACTGGATGTGCTACTAAAGAACAGGAGGCTTTTGTCAAACAGAAATTGCATAAAATGTCGACAATAGATACTGGTGGGCTACCATATGAAATTACATTTGTTAAAGGTACATATTACATTATAACCACAAACATTGATGTTTCGGATGGGCTGGCAAATGGTACCGTTGGAAAATTATGTCACATAGAATACAACGATGGTGGGGAAGTGTCGAAAGTGTGGCTTATTTTCCCGAATAAAATTGGTCAAAAACTGCAGAAAAAATGTGCAGGATACGTGGCCCAACACAATATTGACCGAAATGCCGTACCTATTTTACGAAGGTCTTCCGCAATATCAATGAATAATAATAAAACAATTAACGTCCGAAGAAATCATTTCCCATTGGTATCATCATGTTCTATCACAATACATAAATCGCAGGGGGGGACTTTCGACGAGATTGTCTATGAATACGACAAAAGCCATTCCATAGAATTAGTATATGTTGCCTTATCGAGAGTGACGAGTATTAATGGGCTATATATTACAACAAAAGATGACACTAACATTTTCCACCATGGCAGAAGAAATTTTGTAGGTACAACAGATATACAGAGAGAATTTCAAAGATTATCACTCAATAGACTGCCAACCATTGTTGAATCTTTGGGAAGTTTTATTTCTAAAAGCACAGGAATAAGTTTCTATTCAATAAACAGTCAAAGTCTCATTGCACATGCCCTCGATTTGAATGACAGCGTATTTAAAAAATGTACAATAGTCATACTATCGGAAACACATGTAAGAGATGGCCAAAACATCGACATTCCGAATTTTCATTGCATAGCAAAGTATAAACGAGAAAATGTTGCTGCTGGGGGAGTAGCAATTTATCACAATGAAATTGACCATAATAATATAGTCACTTCTCACATGGATATTCATTCAAGGGCATCAGAATCTCTTGTAGCAGGACAGTCTGCTATTGGAGAAATTTGTATTAGTAAATGCGTTCCACAAAATGGTCAAGAATTCATAGTTGTGGCGCTATACATCTCTCCCGGTAAAACTGTAAAACAGATCATTAAGTTCATACACCAAAATTTGTTAATTTATACCAGAGAAGGTTCCGCACTGCTCGATGAAAATTTTCATGAAATCCCAATGATAATGAGCGGGGATTTCAACATCAATTTTTCAGATGAACAAACAGAGCCATTGATACATTTTCTAAAAGACAAACTAGACTTGGTAATGTCGAATGACAAGAATCAAGGTACGACCAGATACGGAACGACCATTGATGCTGTATTTAGTAGATATCTTGAAAAGTTAGAGTCTAGAATATATGTTAGTTACTTTAGTTATCATAAGCCAATTGTGTCTTTCTTGGAATACAGTACGATTTCTAATGACCAACCAGGAAATGAGCAAGATAAAAGAATGATTATAGAAGAAATTACTGATAATGATAATATAGGTGTATAATATAATAATGAAGTCACATATAATATATTGAAGATAAATATATTGAATAATATTGAAAAATGTCTTATATTTCATTTATATATCCTGTCTGTTTGTGTGCGTGAGTGGGTGTATGAGAATGGCCAAAGAAGTATAACTTCCACCGTGTGGTCCGACGCACACCCAATTTTTTTTCTAAAAATTCTCATTTAGCTAATAGCAATAATATTTATTAGTTATCCTACTTTAATGTATCCCCTCTCCTACTAATACAATTATGAAGTCACAGTGAATCTGTTTAATAATTTAAATATGTTTGTGAGAAAGTATGTGCCAGGTCCTAGTACCGTTTTTTGTTTTTTTACCATCAGTGCATAACTATTGATGGAAATCAATTCGGTCAAATATGGTAATTAATAATTAATTTATGACTGTTAATTTAATTTACTTATTAAGTTTCATGCATTTGCTTGTTATCTATAAATCAATAATTTGTAATGGTTTTGGAAATAACATTTTGATAAAAATGTACCATTATTTTGCTATATATCTTCATTTTGACTGTCCATAAAATATGAAACTCGTAGGTACTTGTTTACTTAAGCTATATATATATGTAAAATAACTGTAAATGATCAGGTTTGTAGAGTGATCCATTTGTCTGGCATATTAATTAAAAAATAGCGACTTCTTCGTGGGACACCCGGTATAATAATGTATAACTGAATATAATGGTTAAATATAACTTCCATAAACAAACTGGAATTAAATAATTAAATTTTTTTTAAAAACTTACTTCTTCTATCCCAAACGTAAAATTGTTAAAACATTACAAGTAGCATTTTTTCAATTTTCGTCCTGTTAAAATAATTCCTGATTTATTTTCTGCAATATTTCTGGTATCAAAATTATTGTTAAAAAAACGTAAAAGTATTTATATATTTTAAGGAGACATCAAAGTATTAAAGAAACACAAATTATTTAAGTTGAAAATATGACAAAATATAACAATCACGTGAAGATAAATTTTTATGTTGTACAGGCCTATTTTCTTGAAAATAACTATTTAACCTATACACAGGTGTTTCAAAAAGAATAACACAACAAATATCAAAACGTTATATAGAGTATTGGAAAACTCATTGCAAATATGGTAAAATACTAAACTTGTAAACATTTACTTGTACACTTACTGATTGCATAACAAAGTCAACTTCATTTCCCAGGTTAATTATTAAATGATTTACTTCATTTGCTTTTAATGTAACTGAACATTTGTTGCAAACCCAGTCTGTCTCCTCATCAAGTGGTGAAACTGGAAGCTGATATCCTTTACACGGTTCCTGCATAAAATATATGAATTACAGTTTTAGTATCATATCATTATCTATAAACTGTTATAACTATTTATATTTTAAAATATAGTTATTTACCCTATTTAAAAGAATACAAAACAATTACTTTTAAACTGATAAGTTAGTATACATTATGCTCATTTATTCCAGACCAAACCTAATATCATGACCAAATAAAGCCTGTTGATAACCTACAAATTATAAAATGATTTTTAAAAAAAATAATCATACAAATTACCAAACGAATAAACTCATATGTCCAATTTATAAAAGATTGAGTAAAATTATAGTGAATCAATTTAATTAATTATATTTTTATAATATATAAATCAAAAAAAAAATTAATTATTGCACTTAGAATGTTGTTAAAATTGGAAGTTGTTAATTCAAGTGTAATTTATTTAAGTAAGTTTACAAGTAAATAACTTGACATATTTTGTCTATCATAAGAAAATTGTGTTAATTATGTACATCCACAGTTAAAAATATTGTTGAATAGGGAAGGAGCTGGGAAAAAGAGCAGAAGACATTGTGATGGGAGGCTTAGTCCGATTTTAGCAAATCTTTGATCACCAATCGCTTCCCTCACCACTGATTAGTGAGTAGAAAACATACTCTCAAACATTATCACTTAAAAAATAACCGACATTATCATACTTAATAAACTATTTTAATAATTAAGAAGGTAAATTACAATTGCTTAATATTTTAAACTTACATCTTGTGTTACAACCAGACATTTCAGTGCACTAAAATAAGTCTTGAGCTCAGTGGGATCAGCACAACGTCTACAGCAACATGAAAAGTATTTTGTAGCTTTCAAATGCTCCCGTCGAGCTTGAGTACCCCAAAGTGCGTGGGTGTACATTGTTGTAATCTGCTCTCCTCTGTAACATGCGCTTGCATAATTTACAATGGTCTTTTTAAGTCAATCTAATATACAAATACTTTTCTTTTAAAATTTAGAGCTGACAGTCCATTTTCTGAATTTTTCTTCATGATTGTGAACAGGCAATGACAAACTGGCTATTTTTTCAGGCAATGACAAACTGGTATAATATGTTGTTTTATAGCATTGTATTAATGCACATCAACAAATTTAAAAATATGAAATATTTACAACAAATAAACTTTGAATATTTATTCTTGTGAAACACTACTTTTTTAATGATATACCTTGTGTTGAGCCGGTAATCTAGATAATATTTGGGTAATTAAACCTTGTGTTTGAGTGTGTGTCTTAAACAAAGGGATTCAGCTCTGAATATTGTTTTGGATGGGAAATGAAATTTCTCCTAGAAACATGGGTCTAAATCAAAATTGTTTATATATTATAAATCATTCGAAGACATTCATGATTGGTCCTTTGAAACCATTGTTCAAAATTTGTAAATTGTTTTGGATATTGGAGTAAAGAATACCAGCTTCAAATAGAAGTGCTGTTAATATTTAGTTGTTTGAATTTCTGTTGTCTATGATTCCTTTAAATCTTATTTTAAATATTATTCTTGTTTTGCTGAAGTAATGTTTATTACAGTTGTTGCGGGTAATTTTATTTATCCCACTTTTGTTGTAGAAACTTCTTTAAATTTCTGTCTTAAGGTCGTTTTAGGTTTCTTGTGTTTAAATGTATGACATTTACAGTCATACAAATAAAGTGATATTGTTTATACAATACCTGAATAAATAGGCTTAACGATTATCACACGGATAACGGAAATAAGACTGTAAACTGCAATTGAGAAACAAAAGTATTTATTTAATATATACAATCATGTAACAAGAACATTTACATAGTATTTAATTTCAATAAATAATCTAATGATTGACCATAGCGTACATTTATTTGATCATTATTAATTTGTTTGTTGATTCATTATAAGTACTACAGAGTGTGAATAATGTCAATCTATCATTATTAGTGTAATTAAACTATTGTAGTTCAAATGCTTCATGTGTTTACAAAGTAACAAATTACAGTCTATCCAATAGAATAATAGTGACCCCAGCTGTACAACAAGTCTACGGAAAGTTTTTCCAGTGACTATTGTCACCTACCAATAAATTAATTTATCCATTGGAAATAATCTTAATGTTGGTTACAATGTCAGTGGATAAAATGATAGAATTAATTGTTAATTAATATTGTTGTTATTATAATATCTAAGTTAGAAATTCGGTGACTTACAAACTGGAAATGAAATGCAAAAGAGATTACATACTTGTCAAAAATGATACAAAATTAATAAACAAATGTCTTTTTAAATGGGCCAATTTAAGAGTCTGCTATAGTAGTGGCCATCTTGGATTTTTATCCCGTAAGAGGAATGCTGAAATTTAAAACCGTTTATTTTGTTTACATAAAATGGTTTGCAAGGTCCTAAGATAATAATTTTAAAAATTACTGGGAATTGATATGGATTGTAATCACAAAGTATCAAGTATAGACTACCTTACTGTACATAATGTACAATCGAAATTGGTTATAGCTTCAACGATTTGACCGTACCTAAGTTAAATTATTTACAATTCATAAATGATAATAACAAATTTAATTTTACTAATACTTATTTTATTCATGAATTTTATATTTATTAGTACATACTTGCTAATATTAGCAGAAGCTGACAGAGCAATCCGCATATCACTGAAAGTATGTTTTGTGTTTGGTAGACAGTCATGTGCCATAAGATAAGCTGTTGGGAAGAGAGAAATGACAGTAGAGTTTCCAATTCTAACCTCTAAGGCATTTACATCGAGTATTCCACATAATCGATGAATAATCTCTGGAGATACATTACCAAGCATATCACAATCTATCGCAGAAAGGTATTCTCCAATTAAAGGTTTGATTATGTTTTCTTCTATCTCTCTGAAAATATTACATTAGAAAATAATACAAGTTATTTAGAAACAAACTTTTTGAAAAGGATATTAATATTTACATTATTACAACTTGATTTATTTATTGATTAGAACACCTTTTAGTTCCATAAAACTTTATAAACAAGAGTAGTTAGTAAAAAGTTTAGTCGGTACATAGAAAAAAAATCCAAATTATCAAATTACTTTCCAATATTATCAAAACAAGATAGTTATATTTGGAACTTTTACTTCCTATCAACTGTCGACAGAAAGATGTTATGTGAACTACATGTCCATTTTTGCTGCAATAAAGAATTCCAGAAGGAATAGACGAGTTGAAGAAGGAATAGTCGAGGATCGACCTCGAAAGAGCCAATCAGAACAGTGCTGCAAATATTGGACACTCTAAATGACGTTGAGCTGGCATCATTCTTAATAATTAACCTTGACTCTCAGAATATATGATAACTTTATAAAGCTGATGTAAAAGATGTAATTTCCTAGTCTAATTGGTTCATTACTTAAGTTATTAACCCTTCCTGGGGTATTGAAGGATATATCGTATGTTTGATTCTTTAATTTGCGGGTGTTTTATGGATATATCCGTAAATGTGAGAATATGTAGTAATCACTTTTGTTTATTACTTAGAAGTTTTTTAAGTTTATAAAAATGGCTGTTATTAATGCATTATATTGGGTATTTAGTGGGTAAAAAGTGATAGTTGGTAATATAGCGCAACCACATTGTTTACTGCTGTTTGGCGTTAATAGCGAGTGTGTGGCATTGGCACGGAGGGAATTCCAGCCCTGCTATGTCAATATGTGCATGAAGAAAAAGTTGAGGAAAGCAACAACTGTATATTACTGTAAAACATGTATAGATATCAACCATTCCCTCATCCTGACATATGATTTGAAATGTACCACACAAAACAAGACTATTTCCAAGCAACTGACAGCAAACCTTTTCTAACAACCTAATGTTGTTTTTTGTAAACTAATCTATGTTATATTAGGCTTATTGTAATCACTTAGTCATGCAGTTCATTTTGTATTTAAACAAACTCATTTTGATAACAAATTACTGTTACTTTCATTTTCTAACCTATTACAAATGATTTACTTTAATGTATAAGGGCTAATGACGGGTATGTACATACATAAATCATTTTTCATCGATAAAACCTTAAACAAAATTATTTGGCTAAAAATGACATTATATCTTTGTTATTTAACTCATGTTCATACAAAAAACAAAGAAATTGTAAAATTAATTTTTTCAACCAACCTGAAAATAGTTGTGTCTTTAGCATAAAACAATTTAGCCCTGAAAGGTTAAGCAGCAGTGCCAGCTGTTGCTACCTTCCAATAACTCTCATTGCAGTATGAACTGCTTGAGGCTGTCTGTGACTTGTTAATACTATGGCCTTATGCTATTGGATCCATCTAACTCAACGGACTTCTTTGTACTGAAACTGTTTAATTTCTGCTTCTTATATTTAGTATTAATCAACTGTAACATAAATAGGAGGAGCAGAGTAGCTCATTGGTTAAAGGCGCTCATAAAGCCTGTTGTAGTTGCATTTATTTGTTCGAACCTACTTACTGTCATTTGATTTACTTGCGCTATACACTGCTATATATCTATCGCCATTATTCTAACTGAAATAAAGTAAAGACAGTAGGAAAAACAAATGAAACATAAATATTTTTTTGTTAATTAATTATTTCACAAACTTATAATATAAATTTATACATATTTATTGTTGTATTTGCTAATTTCAAAGATAGGTCTAATGGTAAATTCAAATTATCAATGGCTTCCTTGTTTACACATGTCAAGTTATTACATTACAATAACAATATGTCCTAGGTTCAAGGTATCAGCTGATTTTGTGAAGTCAAGATACGGTACTTCCACTATTAGAAAAAACTATTCTGAATTGTAGGCTACTTCAGTCAAGATAACCATGTTTTAAGGTAACCTTGTGTGAGTTGTGATTCTTGAAATCTTATTATCAGTATTACACTAATATTGAAAGAACATTATTAAAATAATTGATTAGCAAGCTTCTGGATAGCACATGGTACACTAGTGTCTGCAAGAAAGATTTAGGAATTGTGATCTAGGTTTGTGTCCCTCAAAGGGAAAACCCTTTCAGACCCAGTGTCCTCTGCAGAGGACATCACATTTAGAGAATTTTCTTTTTTATCATAACATTATTTGAGCGTTTGAAACCCAATGACCTGTCCAGAGGACTAGTTATGAGCACACAAATAACACTACCAGCTCATTCTGTTGGATTTTCTCTCAACTATATCGAAAATCCTTAGAATGTGCATAGCATTATAGTTGAGGAGCATAATGTATTCCATGGTATTTTTTTAAAGGGAAGGTGTGACTATGTGGAATCTCTTTATTATATGCTACGTAATGGTGTGGTACCAGGTGTTTACTTTCAATTTGCGCCATTTGGATTTTATGATGTCATAAATCCAAGATGGCCACCATGTGTTTCATTTACTCATAACACGAAGAATAACACCTTCTAGAGTGCTCAATCACATACTCAATCAAAATGTGCATAGCATGTTTTGTTGTGCTTGAGCAGAAGAACAAGTTTGGTCATTATCAATTTTTTCATATCTTTTACCGTTTGCGAGTTATGGGCTAATGAAGACGGGAAACCTACAGTTTTACATGGAATCTAAACCACAGCCATTGATGTTTGTCAAAAAACCAGCCCAGTCATTAAAAGACCTTGACCCAAGAAAAAATCGGGCCTGAGCAAAGATCTGTAGATTTGTAATATTTAAGGTAACAGTTTCAAAATAAAAAAAAACTTTACATCTGGAGAGGTCGAAAAAGTCAAAAAAAATTTGAAATTTGTTTTGAAAATTCGGTTTTTGGTCAAAACTATTTTTATTTTTCATTTTATAAAAAAACAAAACATTATAAAGAAAAGTTGAGAAAATTTGCAATAGAAACTGTGATTATGGTTTTTTAATAAAAATGCTTCCTTATGATCGAAAAAAATTTGCGAAGTTTGCATGTCTCCGTTACTAATAAATACACATATTTATTTTCATTTTGAGACACATTGCTCAGATATATTCTGTCCGAAGCATTTGAAAATCCAATATTTTAAGTGTATATCACAACATACCATCGTATTTCTAGATTAATAAAATTAATACTTGATATTATCACGCTTAAAGTTTCTTTATATAATATACTATAGGGCTCCGCCCCATGCTCGCTTCGCTCGCCAACCCCCACGGTGACTCCCGTCGAAGGAAATGCAAACAGGTTATTTTATATAAATAGGCTCTACTATTAAATTCTAAAATGTCTTATTTATTTTTAATTGGGATGTATCATAGTGGTTTATTATTTTTAAATTCCTTAATTTATTAAGGGTTTATTCTCTAGCTTTAAGGAAAGTATAACAATCAACATTTTTACTACATTTTTACCCCTTAGCATCACGCGACAAAATGTCAATCTATGATACTTTTTCTATGTATGTTGTAAGAAGTAAATGTACAAATTTTCAGTTTAATAACTTTAAGGAAAAGATGACGCAGATTTATTAATAGTTAGAACTGCTCTTTCTATCAAAAATTAAACGACAGTGATTGTGTCTGAGGATACCGATATTTTAGTTTTATTGACAGCTTTGACTCCTGGTACTGAAAAAATCTTTTTATTAAAGCCATCCAAAGGAAACTCAGAACAGAAAATTTACTCTAATCATAGTTTCGATAATTATGAATATTTTAAAACATTTATCCTATTTTTACACGCTGTAAGTGGTTGTGATACAACATAGTGCTTTTTTGGGAAGGGGAAAAACATATTATTCCGAAATATAAAAAAACGCAAGAAAAATGTCGAATTGACAAAAGCCATGGTAACGTTCCTTTTTCCAAATCAAACGCACGAGGCTATCGAGACAAATGGAAAAAATTTCTTGTTGAATTTGTATAATTCTCCTAAAAATACGACATAAATTGAGATTTCTTAAATTCAAGCAAGCAGTCAGTAATAAAAGAAAAGGTTTAAAACCCGTTAAATTGGAAAATCTCCTGCCGACTGATAATGCAGCTGCCCAGCATTTTATCGAGTTTATCTTCAAGTTCAGGTATGGATGTCTAATGATCTGCCGGCAGATAATTGGGGCTGGAAGATGCATGATATATTGGCCCCAGTCAAAATGTTAAAAGCACCTGCGCCTAAAGAAATTTTACAAATGTTATTCTTCAACTGTACAACTGGGTGTAATAGATTGTCTTGTACTTGTAGAAAATCTGGGCTGAAGTGCTCATCCGTTTGCGGTTCCTGTGAATCCACTAATTGCACGAATTTAGGAAAGATACAGGATGAAGAATGTCAAAGTGATAGTGATGGTTATGAAGATCTTGAAAATGAACGTTGAGATATTGACGAAGATGATTCTGATAGCGATAGTGACGAAAAGGACGGAAATTTTGGGGAAATTGACGTCATGAATTCAGAGGAAGCAGATCCAGATTCTGGATCTGCTAGTAGTTCCGACAGTTAAGCGTATATTATTATTGTAATTTAACTTTTTGAAATGGTAATCCGTTATGTAAAAAATTAATTACATTTTTTAATAAAGTCTTTTCAAACTCTCATCTATCAAAGCCTTCAGAATTTATTCAATTTATTCTTTTTTAAATGCACTTGTATGCATTAATAAAAAGATCATGAAAAAAAAATATTTTACTGCTTTCAGGAAAGAGATTTATTGCTTTTTAGGGTACAAGTATTACACCAAGCTTTTTTTGGAGTAGTTTGATAATTGAACATCATATTTTGCTAGAATAACGAGGGCGATTCACGCTATACTAAACTTCAAATGACATTATCTCGTGATCCGTAACAGCTATGGAGATAATAAAAAAAGAAAGTTGTTCAGAATTTTATAAGCTAAAATTTTGGTCTCCTGCATTTTTATAGAAAAAGGACTAGTTTTCGGGTAATTTTCTAAAATATCAAAAAGTACAATTTCACACGTAAATATATTAATTAATTGGACCCCTATGGATGTAAAGTTTTTTTTATACGTTATTTTCACTGTCAAGAAGTGCTAAAAACAATTTTTCTTTAGGCCCGATTTTTTCTCAGGTCAGGGCTTATTTTTGCACAGAATGACTGGGCTAATGTACAATGATATTGCACAAACATTAATTATTGATTGTCATAAAAGATAACGATATTATATTAAATACTAGCTGGCCCGACCCGGCTTTGCACGGATAGACAAATCAACCTGATACTAATAATTAGCCTAAGTGTTTTAAATGTTCATTGTAAAAAAAAAAAATGTTCAATGTAGGCCTAACCTAAAATTATATTCAGTTTTTGATCCAAATCAGTTGTTGATCAAAATCAGCTGTTTTAAGCTTTTCATACGAACAGCTGTTTTTTGTGCCCATGATAAAATCAAAAGAAATCTTTCTTCTTCTTCCTTAAGATTGACCTTCCATAAGATTAACATTGAAACTTTGAGGGCCACTGGGGCGTAGCCCATATCACTAAGGGGTATGAAAAATAGATGTTAGCCGATTCTCGGACCTACTCAATATACTCACAAAATTTCATGAGAATCGGTCAAGCCGTTTCGGAGGAGTACGGGAACGAACATTGTGACACGAGAATTTTATATATAAGATATATTTTGACTAATCGTCTACAATATTCAATTGACGGCCGTTTCAGCTATCAGCCATTTTAAAGTATTTTTTTAGCAGGATATCCTTTGTCACTCAACACAAAAACACTCATTACAGTACGCTAACACAACACAATAATAAATAACACGATACATTATTTAAAAAGTTAAAACAGAGTCAATTCAAAAAACAATGAGTTTTATAGCCAAAACAATGTCCATTGTCTAGTATAAGGGCCGAAATATTTTTAAACCACTTAGAAAACAATAATATCATGTCGAGTAAGAACAAACACCTGAAAAATATCATGTATTACCACAGATATTTCGACGATATCATTGTTTTATGTCAATGAACAGTAGGACAAATCACCAACTTCGCTACATATTTGAACAGCATCCATCCCTCGTTAAAATTTACAATTGAAATGGAAACAAACAATAGTATAAATTATCTGGATCTAACAATAACTAAATAACTAAGACTAACCACAAACACAGTTTCAAAATATACAGAAAACCCACCCATACAGATCATACAATCCACTCACTCCACGTCTAACCATCCCATGTTACACAAAATGGGGCTTATAACTGCTTTATTCATAGATTACGCACTGTACCAATGTCAGAAACAGATTTTCGTGAAGAATTTAATACAATAAAATATATTGCTACCCAAAATGGTTACAAAGTGTCAGTCATTGAAAAGTTATACAAAAAGCAGGAAAGGAAAGGCAAAATTAGAAATCTGAAAGAACCAAAGAAAGATAAATTCTTGGTGTTCAATTATTTTAAGCCGTTTGAAAACATATTTAGAAACCTACTCCAAAAGCAACAATATAAAATTACCTACAAAACAACAAATAATTTAAAGAGCCTCATAAACCCCCCGCCCCCAAAAAAAGAAGATATTCCACATTAATAAATTTGAAGGATAAGGAATATAGGAACTATCATGCAGTGACTGTCCAAAGAAATATATAGGATGGACAGGGAGATCTTTCAAAAAAAGATTTAAAGAACACATTCCATCCTCCAAACTCCTTGCTAACAAAGTCAGAATATAAATTCACAGAACACGTTATTCAGGCCGACCATGGATATTCTTGTATAGAAGGCTCACTTAAAATATTACACCGTTGTAAGAAGGGCCGTTTTATGAATTCCCTTGAGCAATTCAAGATATACAAGACTCATAAAATCGACAATAACATTTTATTAAATGAAAAACTTAACTTCGATTCCAACGCATTGTTCGATACGTTGTTGGAGATAAGCAACCCCCTCCATCAATTAGTGTGATTGACCATCATCCGCAGTACATATCGGAATGTTGGGCCCAACCAGACGAAGTTTTTTGAATTGACTCTGTTTTAACTTTTTAAATAATGTATCGTGTTACTTATTATTGTGTTGTGTTAGTGTACTGTAATGAGTGTTTCGTGTTAAGTGACAAAGGATATCCAGCTAAAAAAATACTTCATAATGGCTTAATAGCTGAAACAGCCGTTGTATATGACAGTAAATTGAATATTGTAAACGGTAAGTCAAAATATAAATTTATTATATCAATATTCGGAATGATGACAAACAAATGTTTTGATATTATATTGTTATGTATGAAGCATAATTATGTAACTCCATCATATAATAAATTTGTAATAGGATCTTGTAGTTGTTGTATAAGATCTTCCATTCTATTATTGTATTGGTAAATAAAACATTATTAAGATTACATTATTTTCTTTAAAACAAATTATCATCACCATCCAAGTCTGCCGATGAATCTTCATGGTTTGTATAGTATCATAGTTTTCAAACATATCTTTGTCTGCTCCACACACATATTTATAACATCATAATTCCAAGATGGCCGCCATATGCGACATTCATTCATTACATGAAAAATAATTCCTTCCAGAGTGCTCATACGCAAAATGAGCTTAGAATAATTTGTTTTGAGCTTGAGAAAAAGGACAAAATTTGGTCCTTAACAATTTTTTCATAACTTTTACCGTTTATGAGTTATAGGCAGTTTTCCTCCATGACACATATTTATTAGTTCCGATTTATCGCCTAGTCTATTTGTTGTCCTTTTTATCTGCAATAAATGTAATAAATAATAATAGTAAAGCTTTACCAACTTCTGTTTTACCAACCATGAAGGTATAAAAGATGAATTAAACATAGAGATCAAAATGTTGATGCTACCCTGTAGATAGGCAACGTTGCAGATGTTGATTCAGTTCATAAACAGATTGTTTTTGCTCTAGAAAACTTTAAAATTATGTCGAAATTGGAGGAGTTTGATAATACTGAAGAAGAGCACAAACCCACCTTTAAGGTAACACAGTACCGAAAAATTTGAAATTAAAAAAAAAAAAAATTATTACATATTATTGTACTACAACTTTTCCTGAATAAGTGGATACCAAACACTTGGTGGAAATAATTTAATTAATTACATATAAAAGTGTTTTTGTAATGCCTTAGACACACTTTTTCACCATAACAGTATAACTTTATTGCAAAAAAGATATTCAGTTATAGTCTAGAATATGCAACAAAATATTTGAGTTGTTCTGTATGTTTCTTTATTTTCCTACTGTTGGCTAAGCTGTCAAAACATCTGTTACAAAGCAGCTGTTACAAAACCATTCTTCTAACTATAAACAATTCTGTGACTGTCTGCTAAATAATTCTTGTTTTATACAACAAAAATATAAGCTTTGCAAACTTTGTGCCTTTGAAGTGAAGTGTATTGAGAGTGCTTGAAAAATGCCAAGAAATAAAAACTTTGGGAAAAGAAATTTACAGGAAATGTCCATATTAGGCCTAGGCCTACACTAAATAATAATGTAACCATGGAAACATTTGAAAACTTGGAAAATGAATTTAGGCCTAGTCCTATACCTGATAAAAGCTCTTCAAAGAAGAAACTCAAGTACTTGAGAATGGTAGGTTCTAAATGTGACTATGTGAAAAGTGAGATGACAGAAAGAAACATAATAATAGATTTAGAAATTCTCTCAGAACAAATTTGTAGTTTTGTGTCTTGTTGCAATTGTTCTGGTATTGGTACCGTCAAAATCCATATCATGTTACTGTAGGCTGACATTTTTTGCAATTTACCGAAAACTTGTATTTTTTCAATTCCGGAACATATTGTAACCACATTTATAAACCGATTTGAATGAAACTTTTTCCAGTTCATCTGTGTATATTAACAAATAGAACTATGAAATAAAAATACTAAATAAACAAAAATTAATTAGTTATGATTTTTTAAATAAAAAAAAATTTAAAAATTTTTTAGTAATTTTAAATTTATTATAAAATGGCTATTTTTATTCATATAAAAAATTTGGTTCATAATATTACAGAAAAAGGTGTATAGTGCAAGGGATTAAAATTTCAGATTGGTAGGATCATTTTTTTAGAAGCTATGTGTACCTAAATATATATAGTCAATTTAACATGGGCGAGATAGACGGTACTGTGTCACCTTAAAGTTACTCACCAATACATGGAAATGGTTGGAAATATCTTGAATTACAGTACATACTATCTCTAAGAACTGATAATTGGGAGCTATAACTAGCTTCATTTTAAGATTTTGTAAAATATATCTTTGCTCTTTACTTGAGAAACTAACTATGCAAGTATGATAGTTTGGTATTAAGATAATGTGAGGCAGATATAAAAGACAAAACCAAATCTCTGGGGAGAGTTTATGAAAGGGAACTAGGTAGTAAATAAGAGTAAGTACCATTTTGTGCTTTGGGTGCAGACGAGGCTCTAGAACACCAAAATAGAGCAATGAAGATAGCAGGAGGTTTGTTAATATTACCCAAAAAATAAATGCACTGGAAGGTTTTTTCGTTCCTGAACTGTCAAGGATAGCAACAGAAACAAAAGAATTGACAGGAATGACAGAATATGCTTCCTTACATCATCAACAACTTACAACATTAAAGTCGAAATGCCAAATTTCTGACGAAACTACAGTCTTCAACGCCGTGAAAAATTCAACGGATCCGATGTCATATATGGCACTAATAACCTTATCAATATCAGCACAAAGGCTGTTTTCAGCAAAGACATTCACATTGATACAACAAGAATGCACTTGGGAAAAAATTGTACGTCAGCTTCAAAACGGATCGAATTGAGTATGACCAATCATATTTCTGGGTGAAGATAAAGCAAGTTGAATTAAAATTTTATAATACTGCTTTCGAGAACGTATCTACAAAAGTGGGATGAACAGTTGGACCGCTAAAGGCAGATCGATCTCTGTTTACACGTTTGCTGGTTGTGAGTAGAAGTCGACCTGATATCAATCTGAAGGAGACACTAGATACTTATGAATTTAGGAGACATAACTGATACCCTACAGCCACTGTCAAATCAGATATCTATCGCTTCAAGTCATTCTTCAGTCGTAGATACATCCCATAAGCTCGCGGTAGTATTTCTTGATGGTATGGTACAATCCACGAGAAAAACAAATAGCATACTGTTAAAACCTGTAGTTATCTTGCAAATGAATTTAACAAGAAACTGGAAAATACACTATCACGTTATGATGAAACCCACTAGGTCTTCGACACATGTAGACAAGATTCACTGAAATCGTCTATATGTTACATAAGAACTGCCTACACAAAACCAATCCAGTACAATATCAGTGATACAACATACATTTTAAACACTTTTATGAAGTTATTATCTCATAACAAGAATAAAGATGAGCCTACTTATACGATAAAGCAGTATGCAACTGAAAGAAACATGTGTTTATTTTTATCTTGGAGGGAAACAAGAAAGTCTTCAATGGGTATCATAATATCAAAAATTGTAGAACTGAGGTGGTGGATGTTCACAATAAAAGAAATTCAAGGAGAAAGCTTACCACCATCAAAAACATCACCAACACAATATGTTAATAAAGTTCGCTTTCAAACCATATACTGGTGCCGTGCTGATCAGCCTTACCCAGATCTGCTTAACCATTTAATTGTGGTTGGGAATGACAGTCCTTCAGCTTATTAGGCTCTCTTGTGTTAAAAGAAAGTGTGCTCCACCGTGTAAATGTCTTGCCTACAATCTAAAGTGCTCTGAACTGTGTCTGTGTGGAGGAGCTAAAGATATGTTTGACAACTATGATGACTATACAATCCATGAAGATTCATCGGGGGACTTAGATGGTGATGATAATTTGTTTTAAAGAAAATAACTTTATCCTAATAAAGTTTTTTATATCAATACATAATAGATTGGAAGCTTATACAACCACTACAAGGTTTGACTACAAATTTAATATATGATGGAGTTAGATATGCTTCATACTTAACAGTATAGTATCATTATGATATTTTAATTAATGTCAATCAATAATTTTATTAATGTTTGTGCAATATCATTGTACATGTATAGTAAAATATTTAATTGTATTATTAAATGTATGCTTGTATTATTAAAGTTATTGTTAATAAATAACAACAGAATCATTTAACCCTGAAAAAGGTTCTAAATGGTTTTTTCAGACATTTATGGCTGTGGTTTGGATTCCACGTAAAACTGTAGGTTTCCCGTCTTCATTAGCCCATAACTCGCAAGTGGTAAAGATATTAAAATAAACGGTATCAGTTAACTGACACAAACTTTCTCCCAACTTACTGTAGTCAAAATAATATTGTTTTTATTCATTTTATTTACTACTTTTTAGAACAAAACAAAAAAATAATATTCTACCTACGTCAATCGTATAAAAAAGTTATTGTCCCAGGCGGGATTCGATCGCGCGACCTTTGAATTACTGGCCGTCTTCTCTACCGTTGTGCTATCCCTTGCGGCCGTTGCCGTGATGCTAGATTGACAACATAAACTTGTTTATTTTTTAACATTTCCCCATAATTATGAAACGCCGAAGTTTTGATAAAAGCGGATGGTGTCATTTTGTTTGGCATCTTAAGCACTATAAATACTGAAAATTTGATCAAAATCGTTAGAGCCGTTTTTGAGAAATTTGCATTTTTGTCGTTTTTTATTGGTTTTTAGGGGTAAATTACCCTTAAAATTAAAAATTCCAAAAAATGAAAAAAACGCCTGGAGATATTAGGGTTTAGTACCTACATACCAAATTTCATGAAAATCGGACCAATAGTGTCCCCTCTGGTCGTGTATACATACTGACACACTGACAGACAGACACCACGTTAAAAACACTTTTTTGGGTTCATGGAGCACCAAAACAAAAAATTCCACTAAAAATATTTTTGGGTTCAGGGAGCACCAACACAGATTACACAGATAATTGCACTAAACAATTTTTTGGGGTTCTGGGAGCACCAAAACAGATAATTCAACTGAAAATTCAAATTCGAACATTTTTACGAAAACAATACTTTCTCCATATACTACGTATAGGGTGGAGAAAGTAAAAATTAAATAAACAAATTAATGCTATTGTTTCATCCCATGAATAAACCTTCTTTCTATTGTTTTTCAATATAGATTCCTTAAATCATAGAAATGTATTTATTGCAGTATTATTCAATTAAAAGCTGTATTGTATTTGTATCCGAACAAATTATGTGGCATGTGCTTTGGCAAGTAAGTCCATCAGTGATGGAAAACTTGTGATTGTGCAAAACTGATAAAATGGTACTGTAAGATACCATTGGCAATCTGCAGAATGCATTAAGAGTTTAAGTTTCCTTTTCAAGTAAGAAATTACTTTTTACATTAAACATTTTCAAACAACACAATGCAACAAACTACTATTTATGTTTATTAGTAAAAGTTTTAATAAGAAATCTCAAGAATTAACTTTAGTATTTTCCATAATAATAACCCACAGACTAAACTTATGTCAAGTAGGTTGATTTTTAAAACTTTGGTATTGTGTAATATACTCCAATGTACATATGAAAACAATAATAATAATATGTTTCTGGCTATGCTACACTGAATATCTGTTGTGAGGTGTTCAAGCTCCAAGGTTCACTAAAACAATTATATTTGCCTACAGTTATTACTCTAGATCCTTTCCTTCTTTTGTCAATGTACAGTTTCTCGATTTCAGTGTATATCTTTTAAAAGAAGTACAGTGCAGAATTTTGCAGCATTGTGTTAAAATTCTAGAAATAATTTATAGGAAATATTAAACACGTAATTTGTTTGGACTGTGGTTAATACAATAAAGTAATGCTATTGTGAGCATATAATATGAGGATTGTTTTATTGAAAAACAATAGCACTTTTTATTTATGTGAGATTACTTAATTGTAGAGATATATAGGTTTGTATTTGATTACAATGTATCCCCTATATTGAAAGCAGTGGATCTATATTTAGAAAAAAATGGGTCTGAGAACCATAGTGAAAAATAATCAATAATAATTGGCCAAAAAACCACCAAAAAATCAGTTATTATTTTTTTATAAAAAAACGACTCTAACGATTTTGATAAAATGTGGCTTATTTGTAGCCCTTAATGTACCCTACCAAATGGAAAAAAACCGCTTTTGAAGTTATACTTCTTTGCGCCCGTTAGACACTTTGGGATGGGATGTTGGTCGAGAAACCACGTCACGCTGAAAAGTAAGAACAAATTTTTAAGAACTATCGATTAAT
>JAGFPH010003032.1:76118-97976 GCA_018207615.1 Philaenus spumarius
TAATGTGTATAGTACTGATAATATTTTGTAATCCAAAATTTTAACTACTAGAAGATAAAAGACACTAACTTGTATATATCAGAAGTTATACCCCTTTCCTCCATGTGTGCTTCCATTGACATGATTTGTTTCCACTTGCGAGGATTTCGTCTTTGAAGTAGGATACATCGGAGGGGTGTTATAATTTCATACCTGGTTTTGTAAAAATTTCAGTTATAAATACAGTAATTTATAAACAGTCCTATACATTTTTTAAATTAAATAAATACTTTTTAATAATATATTTTTAGTTAAAAATTCCTGAACCAAATAGTTACCGTACTTTTACACAAATTTGTATTTTGTATAAATTTAACTATGTATATTTATTTTATAGCACTAATTCAAAATTTCATAGTAATCTCAAGTTAATACCTTATTTCTATGTTTGAAATAATTACTTTATAGTTGTAGATTTATTAATGGTGTTAATTCTATCGAAATTAAATTTTTAAAAGAGTCTAAATATATGGAAAATACTAAAATATGATATACATTCATGTATAAATATATAACGCAAAAATTCCTTGAAAAATTATAACTATTTTTTTTTAATATCTTAATATAGATCATCCTTTGGTCAAAGTAATTAGAAATGTATGTACAATAAACAAATGCATACTAGTCTAGAAATGCGTTTTTAGTGAATTTCCAAAGGAAAGATGAACTATTGCAATGACTCTTATGATGAGACCTAAGGTCGTGTCCCCAGACACGTTTTTTGGTGTCATTAAAAACTTAATATACCGGTAACAGTATATGTATATACGTGTTCGCACTATAACGGCCGCATTTTACATCCGATTTGATCCAAATTTGATGCACTCATTGGTTTTATAAGTCGCTCGTATGAATTCGCCAAAAATTCCAATAACTCAAACCGCAATAATGTTTGACCGAATGTAAAAATGTTTTGAAATTTTTCGTACTAGAATGAAATTTTTTTAGGGTTTATCTCAAAAAATAAATACTGTATAGGAGATTGTTTTGCACACTTTATTTTTTTACACGACCTTATAGCCCATCTGATTCCTTCAAAATCAACCAAAACTTAAAATTCCATAAAGTACGTAGCGAGTTTGTCAGCTGTGAGCAAAGCGAAGCAGTCCATAGTCTGAGGCCGCAAGGTCAAGATGCAAACTGGAAAAGTGAGGTTTTACGCCGCCAGCGGAACGAAGCTGGACGTGAGCTGGTGCTAGAGGCTGAGTTCATAGGCGTAACCAAGAGGGGGGGGGGGGGGGTTATAACCCCCCCATTGTAAAAAATATTTCGCACTGTGTTTACATTTAAATAGGCTCTTAAGAGTAACTTGTTTTCAACACCTATGAAAATGTCAAGCTACAATAAATTATCAATATATTGCTGACATCATCTTTGGTCAAATTGGGCACTCTCACTTTATTTTACATATAACTGCAGTGTAGTGTATCAAAGTATAGTGATCTAGAGACAGCACACGAAGTTTTCGTCCGCTACGGTTTATTTGCCGTCGCCATCATATAAACAGTGGCCTGAGGAGAATATTAGAGTATACACATTGGTTGGAAAAATAAACGATTGGTTTATTTACCGCTGACGGTAGCTGTGCAGCCGCTCGCTGCCACTACAATCGACAGATTTTCCACCGTCTCCACCGAAACAGAGGCGAACGTGACCAAATGCACGCCAATTTTCTTTATTTTAGTATTTTTATTCGTAGAATACTATTCTTCAACCGCGTGTGCAGTTCGTTAAATGACGAAAAAGACATTCTTAAATAATTGAAAAATGTTTCTATTTCCTTAAATCAGGAAACACGAATTGAAAATCTTCTCTTCTTTTATTTATTGATTGGATGAACCCAAATAAGTATATTTATTTGCTTCCTTTTCAATCGGCAATGGAATAGCAATAAAGCGAGAGTTGCTCTCTGTACATATCAATAAAACATTAAAAGAAAAAATAATATATTATATAACACACTTCGTGATTGATGACCTACACACTTCAGTTTAATGAATCCCAATGAGGCTTTTTATGAGCGGCGATGGAAACTAATCCGCAGCCGGCAAAAAAAACGCTGTCTGTCCCAAGCCTGTGGGATTAGAGGCAGTGCACGGAAAGATTTGTCATGGTTGCTATTCTAAAATAAGTCTGAATCACAATTAGAAGTGGACAATTATACATACCTATATCATTTTAATGTACTTTTGGAAAGCCTAAAAAGTGTTATTTTGCATCAGAATTTAAAAAAACATTTCCAACCCCCCGGTTAACCCCTCCCATACGGTTGTCCTGGTTATGCCTATGGCTGAGTTGCCAACAAATTCTACTAATATATTTTGGACACGCAGGCAGATAGTCATCGCTTTTGAGAGTAAGACCAATTTCCTAATAGTTAGTTGAAACCCTAAAACATAAATATAAAATTAGCTTTGGAAATAATTCACTTCTTACGTCAGGTATTCAGCTGCATGATCGAATTATTTTTACTTATAATCAATAGATAATTTTTTTTCAATAATAAATTTTGTTGAAAAATAAAACTACGATGTTGCAAAAGTTATATTATTTAGAAATATTCTCAACTAAAAATATTAATTATATTATTTTTAAGAATTTCTTTTAATTAATAATAAACCCAACCAGAAAAATCATGAATGTTTAACATGATGTATGGGGTTAAAGTATATTTTCTATCTAAGAAGCAGAAATTTGAAATGCTCTGTATAGTACTAATAATGTATATAAAATTATAATTCTTTAGAATAATACGTACCGAAAATCTTTAGTTTCAGAATGTTTGCCCTTTTTTGTAGACAAGATAATACATTCAGTAGCATGTATGTGAGAATCCATTAAGCCTGGACAAAATGGGTTACAAACAGGCCAAAAACATCTGGGACATCTTGCTGGCTCTGGTATTGGTCGGTGACAACCCAAACACAATGCTTCAGCTTCTACAATCTTAGGCCCAAAAACTAATGGTGATTCAACAAATAATGTTTCTTCTGCCTTGATATTTCTGCTTGCTACCAAGTACCGCCCCAATTCTGTGCTTGTTTTAATCTGGTGTATTGGCAAAATTAAGATAAATAATTTTAAATACAACAAATGAAGAAAATATGTACAACAACAGGTTATCTTTTATAAGTACTAGAAGTAATACCATAGATCATGAATAATAAAATAGATCATGCATGCATACGGGGGCTGTGTGCCGAGAAAAAGGTTGTCGCGAAAATAGTACATGATCGCGCCGCGAGGTAGCGCTAGGGAGAAATCATTGGTAGCATTGGTGTTTCACACAGCTTCCATCGTTTCCCCAATAGATAACGCCACTATCGTCGCATTTCCAGTGGAACAAAATATTGCATTGGATCGGAGTTCTATTAGGTTATCCAAATACAAAGGTAATACTGAGTATCCTATATTGGTTTAGGTAGATGCATGTCACCCCGATGTACGACTTGGAATATGGGTTGCTGTTCATACAAAATACATAATACAAATTCAATACAAAAGCAATTAAAATAAATATATATTCCGAATATAGATACTATTATTTATTGATGCTTCTTTTTAATTATCCTGATAAAGTAGAATAGAACCCCAATCTGTGTGTTATGTAACCCATACATGACTAACTTTTTACGTTAAAGCAATAATAATAATAATAAATTACTATCAAAACAATGTACTGGTACTGTAAGCAAAAATCTAGCTGCTATTCACTAAAGTAAGTACATAATTTGTATACAAGTAAGTGATTTAAACCAAATGAGATTTTTATTATTATTTTGTTAAGGCTGTTATGTATACTGTACTTTCCAATTAACATTTTATTGTACACAAATAATTTCAGTTTGAAGTTGAACAGTACTTTATATAACTGAGTACTGTACATAAACAAAATTCCATTCACAGTTTTTGAAATTGTAACCAGTCTTAGATTTGTTTTTTAATTATAATGTAAATTTAGTATTTATAGTCCAGTAATGAGGATTTTCAGCTCAGAATTCTTTTGGAAAAGACCGATTGACATGAAATTTGAACAGTAGTTAGAGAATAGCTAAAGAACAAAAGTGACCTAGTGCCGATGTGGGCTTTTACCCTGAGGATGGATGACAAGAGGGTGGAAAATATTATATTCAAAATAACTACAAGATTCGATAGAGAAGTGAAATCCAAACAAAAAGTTTCCTATTTATATAAGTCAATACTTTTTGCGTTATTCCTGATTGACTATGTTGGATTTTCAGAAAAAAATCATGTTTTAGAACCATTTCTCATAAATAATCGAGAACCTTACGGTTTTTCAAATAAATTGCAAAAAAACAAAAATGAAGCTTAAAAACAAACAAGAAGATGGGAGTTTTTAAAATTTCTTTAGGTTTAATAGAGTGTAATAATAGAGCTGGTTGAAGGTGACTTCTTGTCCATCGAAAACTGAAGTAAAAACATTCAATGTTCAATAACGGGACTACAAAAATTTCTTTGAAAGACATAAAAGTAATTTTTCTTTCATACCAGTTTCTAGCATACAGACTATGGGAGTTATGATGAAAATAAAATGGGTTTCTTGGCTTTTTGGAGAAAAAGCCAGCAATGAAACTAATGGCTTTACCACATGAATTGAAATTGATCTTAATCCATTTATATTTTACTTTATTTAAAGTACTAATAATATGTTTCAGAAGTTTTACCTGTTTAAAATGCCTGAATTTGAATTTTTTTTATTGAAATACACAAAACACTTTCACATTTTTAAACCAATCGTTTTTCTTTTGAAATAATTTGAAAACTAAAGAAGATACATAAAAATGCAAGAGTATAAAACTTAACCTTTATTTTTAGTAAACATTTTTGTTTTCTTTTTATTTCTCTAGGATAAAAATCAATTGAGATATATGACCGTTTGCATTTGAATGCTAGGACCAGCTTCCCCGAGCCCTTTAAGGGCTACTACATTCAAAACGGCGAAGTTGGGTACCAATTTCAATGTTAAATAACCAAAACATACCTTCACTATTAAGCATATTTTTGTGTTGTTTTTGTCAAAAAATGAAAGCTGTAATTTTTCTTTAAAGTAAAATATATTGTGGGTGTTCATTGCTAAGGTTTTTTGCAATATCTCTTTTTGCAACTGAGTAAAAAATTAATAAAGTTTACTATTTTTAGCGAATTTCCATAGGAAAAATGAGCTATTGCAGTGGCCCTTATGGTGAGACCCAAGGTCGGGAGTAGCAAATGAGCACCGATCATGGTCCCCAGAACACGTTTTGGGGTGTCAAAAAAATTCATATATATATATATATATATGTGTTCGCACTCTAGCGGCCGCATTTTAAGTCCGATTTGGTCCAAATTTGGTACACGTGTTGGTTGTCTATGTGGCTCGGACGAGTTCGTTAGCCAAAAAAATCCAACAACCGGAAGTACGTTTTTTGACCGGAAGTAACTATTTTTTGAGATTTTTACTACGAGAATGAAATTTTTTTAGAGTTTTTTCTAACAATATGAATGTAGGACGTTATTCTGCGCATTTTGTTTTTTTACACGACCTTATAGCTCGCTTGGTTCCCCCAAAATCGACAAAAACGTAAAATACCATAAAAGTACCCAGTTCAAAGCCAAGTGATGCAAACTCGCGATGCCACTAGGAGGAAACAAATTCTACTAATATATTGCGTACACACAGACAGCTGTTCAACGCCTTCGTGAGTAGACCTATTTCCCAAATTGTTGGTTGAAATCCTAAAACATAGGCATATAAACTTAATTTTGGAAATTTGCTCAACTCACGTCAGCGGTCCAGCTGCGTGGTCGATTTATTTACTATTTATATCGAACGTTTATGAAAACAGTAACACGGTTTTTGAAAATGTATTCGGCAATCAACATCCGCACATGACAGTACTTCAAAATGAAACCAAATTTTTAAATTTATTCCACAAATTTGCTGAAAAAAATTACTTATTCTGTAGTATTGCTCTTATGGGAATCAGATTCAATATGGCGGACAGGGTAGCGCCCCCTTAAAGTCAAACATATTTAAAATGAAGGGTTCAAGGAAGTTCAACGTTACATCCCTCGTAACCTTTGAAATTCCCTACAAAATGGGTTTTGGACCATTTATATAACTTAAAAATTAAGAAAGTTATCTTTGAAAATTCAATCATATTTTTTCGGAGACAATTTTGGAGCATGTAAATTTGGTGCACTGATGAATATCAACAAACACATAGCCCGTATTATTAATATGTAATAGTATATTTTTGTATACAACATGCCTACACACATACACCAACTCACCCTCTCTCGCATATTTATATACATTATATATAAAGTATTTTTAAATAATAAACTATATTATAAACGGTGATGAGATTTTAATTTAATTTAAATAAACCATTAAAACCTTTAAAGATATCGGAAAATATTTAAAAAATTTTGTTATAAGAAATGGTTTTTAAGGGTTAAAGGTTTACTGCATCATGTTGCAGAATTTATAATAATGTTTATTCTATATACTTTAAGGATCTCAAGCTAAAAATAACTTACATGAATAATGTAAACATTTTTTGTCATAAGGGTTGAAATGTTGCATTCAAAAATAAATTATATTATAAACAGTGAGTAGATTATTCATATAAATACATTATTAAAATGTTTATATCTGTTGAGAAATGTGTTTTAATTTTGACATAATAATGATTGTTTGTATCAATTGCAACAGCTAATGCATCATAAATCATGTTCCAGGACATAAAACAATCTTTATTTGACATTTTGTTATTTCAATTTATTAAACAAATAAACTTACAGTTTTCAAATTTGTTGCACCAAGGGGTTTTTATCATCCCTAAAGAACAATAAGTGCACATCGGGATGAGGTCACTTTTGAAATGGAGCGTAAGATGAGCTTAAATAAAAATTTTTATAGAAATCTGTCTTTTCCAAAAGATTTTGGAGGTTATACCTTATTTTAACCATCACACACTATACTATTAAATGTATGTTAGCTTTTACAACATAGTTATTTTATGAATAACTAGGGGAGACCCCTGCGTGCTTCGCACGCCAACCCCCAAAGGAACCTTCTAAAAACATATGTTATGTGTTTTTTATAATAAAAATATAGGATTAATAATAATCACAAAACTAAGATGATAAATAGTGTTAAAAGTTCAAATTAAGTTATTTCTTATATTTTATAACAGCAGTTATAATAATGGTTAAAAGAACCAGCAAGGCTCAGGTCTACACTTTAAAACCCTAATCTAAAAGCTAGAAATACCAAAATAATTACTTCAAATTTCGAAATCAACTGTTAATGGAAATATTAAAGCAAACAGCTGTTTTATCTGTTATTTTATTCAAGTGGTTGCTATGGTAATAAATGTAAATACATGTGTTGCTTTATCATTCTAAGCCTAACCTAAGAATTTTTTCCGACTAAATTTACAAATATTGAAATAAAAAATTGTTTTTATGGAAATGTATTATAGCCTATGTTACTCAGGGATAGTGTAGCTTTTTAATAGTAAAACTATTTTTTCAATTGGTTCAGTTGTTCCAGAGATTACCCCATACATACAAACAAACAAACAAACAAACAAACAAACAAACAAACTTTACCTCTTTATAATATTAGTATAGATGTATTTACTATTCTATACACTTAACAATTATTATATGTACTTTTTATTATTATTTCTTGTTAATCCAGAAAAAAAAGAAAAGATTCTACTGCAATTTAAAATATAATTTAAAGTACCGGTATGTTCACAAAGGACCTTTACAGAAGTTTTTTCCTTTGCCTTGAAAACAAGATTAAGCCATGCTCCTAGGTTAAATATCTGTTCAGAATCAAAGTAAATTAAAATTAGATACTATAGTATTTCCTAATCACTCCTAGGTAAGTATATTAGTTCTCTCAATGAATAACCATAATCTATATACACACAATAGAAATCTATAGGTACACACTCAACATTTTGTTTTTATCTAATTTCCATAGGAAAGATAATCTATTGCAGTGACTCTTAAGTGAGACCTAAGGTCGGGAGTGGTCAATGAGCACAGATTATGGTCCCTAGAACACATTTTGTGTAAAAATAATGTACACATAATGTGTTTGCGCTCTAACGGCCACAATTTACATTCGATTTGGTACAAATTTGGCACACACTTTGGTTTTCTAAATCGCTTAGACAGGTTCGTTAGCCAGAAACATCCAACAACAGGAAGCACATTTTTTGACAGGAAATAAGAATGTTTTGAGGGTTTTTTTTATTAAAATGAAACTTTTTGAGGTTTCATCTAAAAAAATAAATATAGGAGATTATTCAGCACATTTTGTGTTTTACACAGCCAAAACGTAAAATATCATGAAATACTAGGTTGAAATCTGATTTTACCTTGGGGGTAGCTTCAGATCCAAGACGGAAACTCGCAAAGGAGCGAAACGAAGCAGTCAATAATCCAAAGGCGCAATCTCAAGGTGCAAACTCGCAAAGAAAGTTTTTTGCTGCAAGCGGAAAGAAACAGAGCGTGAAACGGGGTTGAAGTCTGAGGGCAAACAAATTCTACTCATATAATATTCAGTGCCTCGTGAGGAGACTAATTTACCAAATAGTTGGTTGTAACTCTAAAACATATAAGTTTAATTTTGGAAATTCAGTCAGCTGTACAGCTATGTGATCAAATTATTTATTTTTGTAACGAGTGGTGAGATGCTTGTAATAATATACTGTATAACTCACAAACATAAAATTAAATTAAAAATGTTTTATATTAGATAGATATGAATTTGTACTAAATTTTTAGAATTATCAATGAAATCCGTGGTTGAATAAAGAAAGAGTTGTTCATAAGATACAAGCAATAATATTCGTTTTGATGCATGATTTTTAAAGACAAAAGTTTATTTTAACAAGTCTTTAGGAATGTGTTGGTGATAATGTTCCTCTATGGCCAAAACCTATTGCTTCTAGAGAGGTTGTTCTAGGTAGTGGAGGGATTCAACAATTTTGGATCATTAAAATTCTAAAACTTTCATCTATGAGGGCATTCAGAATTAGAAAAACCATTACAAATTTATAGAACAAAAATTAATTAGTCAAAACTATATAATTTAAAACTACCTGAACTATATACATTATAATTTTTAAATTAAACAATTTATAGAAACAATAAATATGTTAAAACTAATAAGTTTGTAAAAGTTTTCATATAATTGAGATACATATTTTTATTCTACAGCCACCATAAATATATTTATAACTCACTCAACAATGTATATAAATGTAAAATATTACCTCGAAGGGTCTACATTGAAGTTTGTGCTGCGGCCAATGCTGTTTTTGATGTTCTTTGCTGCAATAAGATACCAACTTACAAGCACTACATTTATGTGGAGCTAGATTATTGCAAAGAGCACATACTGATGTTAAATCATTTGGTATTTCTGTTATTGAAGCCATTACAAAACTATGTACAGTAAGACCTAAAGCATTAACTGAGCTCAACAACAACTGCTCCTTCTAGAATCTGAGCAGGACTATCTTACTGGATCTAAATATAACAGAATTGGCAACCTTCCAGAGCTTTACTATTCTTTAATTAGGCATGCCATTAAACATTCTTCATTTGGAGTTATTCCTTACAATACAACATTTTCAACTAGCATTACTAAGTTAATTAATAATACAAAAAAGGGATTATTAATAAAATGTATATTTTCATAGTGATTTTACTTAAACTCAAACTCAGTTTTAGTAATTAATTTATAACACTTGAATCGATAAAAGACAAGAAACTTTTTTATGTCTTAAATGATTGAAAGATTCAAAATTTATTACTTCATATTTGGTAGATGTGTGATTTTGCGTTCGCACACGGATACCTATATCTTGTTTACAGTTAGTTAAGATGTTTCATGATTTAAATTCATACTTTTATTCCTAATTTTCCACAAACAAATTTAATATTTGGTGTCGTGTTAAAAGACTGTATCCATAGCATGTAGATGTAGTTTTAATTCGGATGGCTCGGTTATAGTAGTTTAAAGGGAAAAATTGAAATAAAGACGTGTTGCAATATGATGAACATTATTTATTAAACCAAAACTTAAGAATTGACAAGTCAAATATATTGACTGATTTGTAACAAAATTAATTCTGATTCATTAGTTTAAAGAACGAAAATATAAATGATTAAGGTGAACTAGATTAATTAATCTAAATATTACTCATATTGTGATCAGGTTAAAGTGAAGCTACAAATTATTCAAATCTAAGTACTACCATGTCTTTCCTTTTCAAAGGAAGTGTGCAAGTTATATATATATATATATATATATATATATAGGCATTTACATGTATCTTGTAAGAAGTAAATGTACAAAATTTCAGCTCTCTAGCTTTAAGGAAAGTATAACAATTAACAATTAATATTTATTGTTTTACAGGTTGTTTCAATCCTTAAATCAAAATTAATTCTAGCCTATGTTACCCAAGGATAGTGTGGCTTTTTATTAGTAAAACTATTTTTTGAATCGGTTCAGAGTTCCAGAGATTACTCCCTACATACAAACAAATTTTATCTCTTTATATTATGAAAATGAATTCATTATAATAGGTATTAGAATAGATAACTGATATTTTGTGTTAATTAAAATCTGCATATATTATAAGTAACCTTGTGATGTCTTGAAAAGGATGTATTATGTTTCTAAAAGTAAGATCATTTCATTTTATTTTTGTGAAAGTCTTCAAACCATTAAGAATGGCTTCTTGCTTGTTAGACATCCAGGAAGAGAATTACCAGTAATGGCAGCTCATTCTTGTAACTAGGAAGTGTTTCTTCTTCTTACAAAGAGGTTATACAAGGTCAGTCAATGAAACGGGATGATGGAATGAAGAAATTGGTTGTTGAAAAAAAACTTTTAAAATAGTTTCCTACTAAATAATTGAAAGTACAAGAATAGCCATCATGGGTACAATATGAATAAAAATTATTTTTTGAACACTATGTCTACCAAATGTCCTCCATTGCAGTTAAGGCATTCTTGGAGCCTGGTCTGGAAGTTTCACATGACCTCTCGCAGGTATTGCCGTAATCTCGCACACAATTTGTTATTTGAGGGCGTGAATGGTTATGGGTGGATCTGCTTGAAACACTTTGGTTTTTAGGTATCGCCTTAAAAAGAAGTCATAAGCAGTTAAATCGGGCGAGTGAGGGGGCCAAGGGATATTTCAGTAACGAGAAATGACACGACCCGGGAACAAAGCATTTATAGCATTCATTGAAATTCTTGCTGCATGGCTTGTAGCCCTATTTTGTTGGAAAAGTGTCTGATTATTCACTGGAAAACCGGTAATTAGCGGTGTGAGAAAGTTGTGAATCACTTCAATGTAATGCTGAGAATTAACAGTCACCGTGTTACGAGCCTCATCCTCGAAGAAAAATGGACTGATGATTCCACCCATTGAAATTGCGCACCACACTGTCACTTTCTGTGCATGAAGAGGCCTCTCATGAAGTAAATGGGGGTTTGTTCCTGCTCAGTATCTGAAGTTTGGTTTTTTGACAAAACCTGAGAGATGGAAATGCGCCTTGTCACTCATTGTCGATATTCACTTGGACATAATTTTCTTCAAAAATCCTGAGCTTAATTCCACAAAGTTCAATTCTTTGTTGATAGTCACCCGGATCATAGCCTCTTGAACTGTTGCGATGTTTTCAGGTGTTCGAACAATTTTTACACTCTTACCTCCTTTTTAGACGTCCATCCCGTTTGCTAGAGGTTATTTATTCATGTTCGAATCATATTATCTAACGGAACAGGCTGGTTACGTTAAAAGCAATTCAAGTTTGCACAAAACTTTGAATATTTTGATAATACGCTCTCACCATATAACCGCGTTGTTGACCCATCCAAAAATCCATTACAACTAATGGTAGATTGTGCAGGTAGTGACGCACCTGTTGCCATCGCTTCACTACCTCCCAACTTTGTCTCAAGGCCACCCATAATAATTTTTTTTTTGTTTGTACTCATTATTCTTGTACTTTCAATTATTTAGTAAGAAAATATTTTAAAAGTTTATTTTCAATAACCAATTACTTCAATCCATCATTCCGTTTCATTGATGGGTTTTTGTACTTAGTAAAGTTTTCATCATTCATAATTTGGTTAAATGTGGACTACTAACTAACTACATATTACAATATTTGACGAATTTAATAAGTTATTCATAATATAATCAGATTTTTATAGAATAAAGAGTAATATATACATTTTAAAAACTAATGTTATCTTAACCTTTTCAGTGGCGGGTTTTGAACAACATTGGGTCACATTACCAAAATGATTATTTACTTGTCTTAAAAATCTAGAAATCAAATGTTTAGTATTTTTTCCTGGTTTTTTTTTAGTAAAGATATATATATATATATATATATATATATACTTTAGTAAAATTATGCAAAACAGCCCCAGCTGGAGACCAGATATCTAGTCATATCCCGTCAGCTTGGAAGCGAGCCAACCACCGTTTGCTTTACTTCCGCCCTCCTACCCTCAAACCACAGATATGATTAGATATTTGGTCTCCCTAGCCTAGATTCGAACCCGGCATCTTCGGATCAGGAAGACGCAACGTTATCCACTAGGCTATAGCTTGATTAAAAAAACTGACAAATTAACAATACTTCAGTTACTTTACTATCAGTTTAAATATTACGTGTGAAGGAAAATATATTTTACCAGCACCATCTAGGAGCGGTTATAACAAGTTTGCTCAGTTCTTATTAAGTGAGTCTGTATGGTTTGTATTAGTGACACGTTTATAATAGCACAAACGGGCGTGCCACTGAAAAGGTTAAGATAAAATGATATGAGTAAATATATAATATTTATATAATCGTCTTTGTCCTGACTGTCATACAATTAACGTAGAGTATAAATAATAACATTTAATTTTATTAAATTATTTTTATGGGGTCATAAACGCACACTAAAAAGGATTTTGTAAAATTTTGATTTTAAAGCGTAAAAATAGTAAAAATTTGAAGTTTACTTACAGATTATACATAAAGGGTCCATAAATTAAGATAAAGCTTTCAATCGTGGCTCAGTGGTATTCTAATTATTTAATTACATAATCTTTAAACTTTCTATACCAATTTTACAAACAATATGTTACATTATCACATTAAATCAAACTCCAATTTCTAAACCCCAAGACAGAGTAAGCTGTATATTATTATCTATCCTGAACAGAATGGCTTTATGTTTTATATTTAATGAAAAGGAGTACACCATCTGTTTTCTCACTGAAATTATCAGCATCCGAGTCTGGGAGTGCGATTTTCCGAAGATCTCGCCTTGCTGAATTCCGAGGACCGTTCCAACCACCAGTCTATCGATGAACAGAGCCTCTGGTGGCCGTCACCGCATGTGTCCCTAAACCACTGACCTCCTTTCTATTTCAGGGGGATTTATATAACTTGTCAGGTTACTGAACTGAATTCTAACTAGGATCAGCTATTACAACACTTTTTGATGTATTTCACAATAGCTGGTTATCTTTTGTTCACTGTCTTGGGTCTTAGAAGAATTATAATAAATTCCTAATGGTTATTTAAATTGTATAACTATTCCTAACAACTCCCAGCTCTTTAACTATACAGATAAAATAGCTGATTCGGATCAAAAGGTTAACACATAAACTTAGGTTCGGTCTTATTAAACTAAAACACATTTATTCAATGTTTTTACATTTATTACCGTATTAACCAACTTGGCAAATTTAGAATCAAGTAATTATTCTTCACAAATAACAGTATTTTAGATTAGGTAAAAGCAATCACAAAAAAATCAATAAAAAAGGCTTACTGTATTATAAGTCAAACATCTGGTGATAGTATATTGTTTAATTTAGGCCACGGTGGCCGTGATTGTTAAGGCGTCAATGCTTTATCAATCGTCATGGCAACCATCAATGGAAAAGTTTCGGGTTCAATTCCCATTGACCCCGAATAATTTTCTAAATGGTTTCTTAACAGACATTGTTGGCTGTGGTTCGTATTCCACGTAAAACTGTAGGTCCCGTCTTCATTAGCCTTAAGTGCAAAACAGCAGGACGTTAAAAAAAAAGTTTAATTTAGTAGGCAAATTTTTGGTGCGTGCCTATTTTGATCTCTGTGTTACATTATGTAGGTAAATAGGCAGTGGCGGATTACTCATTAGAGTTGATAGCCAAGGCCTAGGGGCCACAAGCTCCAAGGGACCCATTGAATAATGAAAAATTCCCACAAAATTCATAAAATTTTTTCCGCATGGTCTGTTTGTTTTAGTAGTAGTCATTTAGTAAATATATAAAAACTGTTTTTTTTTTCTACAACAAATTTTGGAAATTGATAAATGTTTTTATACAGTTCTATTTAGATCTAAATTACAAAACTTTTTTTATTTAGAAAAAAATTATAAAAATGTTTTACTATTTGTAATGTAGATATAAGGATGGATTTTTTCTTTTGTTGCTAAACATTTTGTGTTTTCTAAACTAATAATTTTTTTTAAATTTTACATCAAACAATTTTTTAGTTGTGTATATGAATTATTTGAACCTTTTATTTTTTATATAATTTTTGGATTGGGATGTAATTACTATTTTTGGCGAATTTTAAAATAAATGCTTCTCTAGTTTAAGGAGTGGTTGCGTAGTAGGTATTGTCTAAAACAAATTTTTGAAATTGATGTATATTTTTATTCAGTTCTATTCAGAAATAAATTACGAAACATTTTTATTTTGAAAAAAATTACCAAAATGTTTTACTAGTTGTAATGTAGGCAGAAAGTTGGATTTCCTTCGTTACTAAATATTTGCGCTTCCTGAGCTAATAACTTTTAAAGTTTTACACCAAACAATTTTTTGGTGTATATTTGAATTCTTTGGACCTTTTGCTCGAAAAAATATAGTGAACACTTTTGGATTGGAATATAATTAATTTACTATATTTGGTGAATTAAAAAAAAAATGCTTGCAGCAAGAAAAACAACCGCCATTGCGATTAACAGTTATTGGGTTAAAAGGACATTTTACCAATAATTAATGTCATGTAGACACAAATTTCATCAGCCCAGTTTTTTTTTCCTATTTTAGTCAATCTTAACTTAATATCAAGTTAAGTTACTTTACTTACATGCAAGTTGTAGTGGGGGCAGCTGAGCTCGTAATCCGACACGCTACCTCCACCATCCTACTTAGATTACAGTGCCTCTGTCCTAATCAATAGTCACAAATAATCTGTATGCATTGGCTTTATCATGAGTCACTGCTGGGGTTGGTGAGTGAAGCGAGCAGGGGCGAGCCTCTAGTGAACTAATAAGTCATTTCTAAGAGTATTTAACACAAAACTTATCCTTTCCTAAACACTCCCAAGCCATCTTATTTAAAGTTTCATGTGTTAATTGCATGGTGTGTGGACTGGAGAACAATGCCTGTGAGCAGTCTTTATTACTCATATGCCTATATTAGCTATATTTAAGCATGTCAGAAGTAGGGTGTACACTTTCTGCTGTTGTAAAGTATCACAAAACCGAGGCTTTAGCATACCAGATTTTCAACATCAATATATGATTTTTCCTGCAGTTTGTCTATTTTAACTTTTCCCAACAAATGAACTCGTATTTTATTACTTTCTCCACCCTATACATAGTATAATGGAGAAAATATTGTTTTCGTCCAAATTTTCGAATTTGAATTTTTAGTGAAATTATCTGTTTTGGTGCTCCCTGAACCCCAAAAGTTGTTTAGTGGAATTATCTGTGTTGGTGCTGCCTGAACCCAAAAATATTTTTAGTGGAATTTTTTGTTTTGGTGCTCCCTGAACCCTAAAAAGTGTTTTTTTGGTGATGTCTGTATGTGTGACTGTATGGATGTGTACAGAGCTGGAGACCATACCAACGGTCCGATTTTGATAAAATTTAGTATGTAGGTTCTGGAATATCTCCAGGCGTTTTTTTCATTTTTTCAAATTTCTGATTTTTAAGGGGTTTTACCCTCCCAAAAATTGCCAAAAAACGAGAAAAATCCAAATTTCTCAAAAACGCCTCTAACAATTTTGATAAAATTTGGCTTATTTGTAGCCCTTAATGTACTCTACCATATGTAAAAAACCGCATCTTTCTAAAAATTCTTGTTTAGGTAATAATAATAACTGATTTTTGGGGGTTTTTGGCCAAAAAGGGGGTTGTTTTTTAAAATCTTTATTGTGCATCTATACAGGCCTAATTGACATGTTGGTGCAAATTTGTTCAAAATCGATCGAATAGTTTAAATAATACTAATAATATAATCTATATATGAGGCGCTGAGCGCCAAAGTGACCTAAGCGACAAATTCAGTTTTTTTTAGTTTTTTGTTGTAATATATTCTTTGAAGCAAGGAGCACAAACCAAACTAACCTAAGCGACAAGAAAAATAGCAGGGTATTTTTTAAAGGTATAAGTTTAGTTTGGCATCACTGTCTTGCAACAATTTTCTAATGCCATACTGACTTAACCTCCAATTCCTGTGTTTACAAGCCCATAAGGTTAGAGGTTAGAGGTGCAGCTCTCTAGACTACGGTGATTTAAGTGGTTTTTTCTAGTTAAAATGTTTAAATCCAGAACTTTACAAATACTTAAGATGTCACAGAAAGTGAAAAATAACACCATTAATACAGGTAAGCCCTAAAAAATGGTTTTTAATGGAATTAAAAGTAGTTTACGTTTCATAGGTTGTGCATACAATGAGGTTATTAAACTTAAGTTATAAAATAGTAAATTGAAAGGAAAAAGTGACAAATTGGATTTAATAGTAAATAAGAAGATATAGTTTTTCTGAAACTATAGTAAAAGTTTTAAATAATCTCAGACAAAACATCACCTAACCAACCGAAATCTGGCTTCATTGTAATACCAAACTAGCCTAAGCACCAGTTTTACTATTTTCTTTATTTCATCGTTGTTGTAGTGTGCTTAATGTTGTGGAACTCTTTAAACTCTGTTTATTATAGTATTTGGTGGCCATAAAAATAGTTTAGTATGCAGTTTATATTATTAATTCTTAAAATTAATTGGGTTGGTTATGAAAGCCATAATGACCTAAGCACCGATATTTAGTACCGTAACTGCCATCACACAAGAAAACTATAAAAGCCAAAGTATGCTATGCACCATTTATTTACTTATTAGTATTATTTTCTTATGATTAGAATATTTATAAATAAACTATCTGTTAATATAATCCATAAAAAGTTCATTTGGGTTCAATTCAAGCTTTAGAAAAGATCAAAAGTTGATGTTCCAGCGAGGTCAAATCTTCAGGTGCCATTTTCTCAGTTTCATGTTTTTGTCGCTTATGTCACTTTGGCGCTCAGCGTCTCATATTATATATATATATATATATATATACAGGGGTGGCAAAAAGTCCCGGAACAACCCAATATCTTTTTCCAGGTTCCACTTACACAATTGAAACTTTGCAAATTGTTTATGGGTATAAAAAACTACTTTTTTAGAATATGGCTGATTTTTCACCTCCTCTGGGGGACGGCCCGTCAGGAGTCGGTGAAAAATCTTAAATGTAAGCATCATTTTAAAGGTCTTGATGAGACAAACACAACGACATAATAAAAATGAAAAATGGATGATCCTAAAAAAAGTTATGGCTGTTCAAAGTTTTGATATGCTGCATGTTAAATGAGCCTTATTCTAAGTTTAATTTATTTTTACATGTTCCATGTATTACACGTTCAACTCTGCAAATTGTTTACGGGTATAAAGAACTACTTGTTTATGCTACAGTTGATTTTTCATCTCCTCTGGGCTGAATCAACTTATTCAAACTTAGAATAAGGCTCATTTTTCTACAAACAACATTTTTTTTGGACAACATGCGGGAGTCCATTTTTTAGTTTTCTGAAAATGAAAAATTGGCTTGGATTTAGTCTCTAATGATTAAAAAAATTCAAAAAAGCTGCATAAACCTCAGAAATGTTAATGAACGGATAAAAGTTAAAAACATTTGAAAAAGGTTAATTTTCAGTGACTGATAAGCACTATTCTCGACATTCAGTAAGAGTTTTAACTCCAGCACTTAAACAGGATCCTTTTTCAAGAAAGCAGTTGAAATACGGTTTCACATAATCAGCTAAGAGCTCAACTACCATAAAAACTCATGAGTTCTAAAAGATTTATTCAACCGTCACAAAAAAATAGATTTTAAAAGCGACCAAAGCTGAAGAAACTATATGTAAGATGGAAGGTTGTGATATTTTTGGTAGAATTGTGATACATGGTGACAAGACAGATTTATCATTTTGAGCCAGAATTCAAAATAAGGAGTTAATAAATAAAATAAACGGTACCAGATAACTGCCACATACTTTCTCCCAGTTGAAACTTTATACCTTCCCAAGAGTAGCATAGGAGATGGTTATTTAGAATTGCAAAAGTAGGAAAATGTTACCATGGAAAATATTAGATGCATGTAACACACATCCATATTATATTATTATACTAGCTAGCACGATCCGGCTTTGCACGGATATACAAATCAAAGTTAAATGTATATTAACAAAAAATATATTATATCAATAAATATAAATTACACTATGTATTTCTTGTGGGGAGTTTTAGTAACTTTCATCCCCTCCCCAAACCTCCCCTAAAATTTAGATTTTTTTAAAACCCTTTCTTAGCGACCACCTAGAGTCCTAGAGGAAGCTACTTACCAAATTTCATTCCAATCCGTTCGGTGGTTTTGGAGAAATCATGATATAGTAACTTTGACCGCCAAACCCCAATAAATTTTCGATTTTTTTTAAACACTTTCTTAAAGAGCACCTATGACCCTAGATGAAGCTACATACCAAATTTCATTCCAATCCGTTCGGTGGTTTTGGAGAAATTGTGATTTAGTAACGTTCACCCCCCCCCCCTACCTAAATTTCATTTTTTTTAAACCGTTTCTTATCAGCACCTACGGCCCTAGAGGAAGCTACATACCAAATTTCATTCCAAAATTTCATTCGTTCAGTAGTTTTAGAGAAATTGTGATTTAGTAACCTTGACCCCCCCGAACCTCATCTAAAATTTCAAATTTTTTAACCATTTCCTATCAGCACCTACGGCCCTAGAGGAAGCTACATACTAAATTTTATTCCAATCCGTTCAGTAGTTTTAAAGAAGTCTTGATTTAGTAACTTTGACCCCCCAAACCCTCCTAAAATTGAGAATTTTTTGGAAACCTTTCTTAGTGAGCACCTATGGTCCTAGAGGAAGCTACATACCAAATTTCGTTCTGATCCGTTCAGTAGTTTTTGAGAAATCGTGATCAGTGAGAGAGTGGATTTGGCTTTTATATATATTTATTATATACTACTTACAAAAAAAAAAAGAAAAAAAGAAAAACAAGGAAGTTGAATGACTCCGATTTGTCTGATTCTAGGTCAGTAATTAATGCACAACGAATCAGATCTTTTAATTGCGACAAAAGCCAATTACGTGAATATTTAAAAAATTTCGATTTGAGCTTACTGAAAAGATACAATCATAACTTTCAAGGTTTCTGAACAGCATCCCACTTGATTTTTCACAATCAATTAAGATTAAGAAGACCGAAAAATTAGTATTGATCAACAGTTGATCAATACTCTTTGTAGAAATTTTAACTTGAAGTTCTAAAGCTATCGACTCCTTTTGACATCATGTTTCCCCTTACATAACTATTTGTTCCTTGATTAGAATGGGCCCTTGTATTATCACTTGATTTTAAATTTATTTGAACAAATAATCCTTATATATTATTTCTCATAGGGATGGGTCAATTCTCGATTCCAAAAGTCGATTCCACCGATTCTCGGCACTGGAATCGGCATCGAGTCGATTCCGTGTAAGTCGATTCCGATTCCATCGATTCCGAGCTCGGCCACCACCAATCTCTGTAAATACGTTCGGTACGCCGATTGCCGCGGCCCCGGTTTATATTTCCTCGTTACATCCCATTTCATTTCAATACGAAGTATTCGGAGAATTACACTGCACCAAAGTAATACAGAAGCCGAAGTAGACGTACCGTTACTTCTAGCCGTTAGTAGCGATTACTTTGTGTGTTTGCAAACAAGGGATGGGTCGATACCAATCAACAAAAAACGGAATGTTCATGGAAGAAATTAACGCCCGAATTTATGCCATTGGTGAAATATTATTTAAAATAAAATGACGAATGTCCGCAAAAGAATGCGACGTCCGAATATTATTAGCGCTAATTTTATAAAACGTCTGCATTCGATCGCAATTATACAACAGCGTATGTCCGCGAATAAACCTATTCACGAGAACAATGGAATGTCCGTATAAGAAATTGTTACCCAAATACAATTAACCTAGTCCAATTTAATAAAAACAATGCGTTAAATACAATAGCGTTAAAACATAATTTAAGTACCACAGTGAATGCACGCAAAAAATCGATGCCCGAATACAATTTGTGTCAATTTTATGAACATGAACTACCATTGGTGAAATATTATTTAAATTGAAATAAAATGACGAATGTCGTAAAAAAAATACGACGTCGGATATTATCGCTAATTTTAGAAAACGCCGAAACCTTAATTTAAATTACAACGGCTAAGGTTCGCGAAAATGTAATTCAGATGACAGTTGTAAAATTCGGAAAAAGTGGAAATTAAATGTAGCTATTTTCGGGAATGAATAACAAGTAAAACAAAGGCATTCCGTTGGGACTCCTACAAAAATCATAAATCACGGTTAACGTAAGTCCCAAAATTATAGAAAATGTTTTACCCGACCTAAAACAAATAGAATTATTACTTTAAACTTTCGTTACTGATCTATAAAATGTGTTAGTTTTCATCACAGTAGACACCCTAATTCTATAGACACGATAAGAAATGAATCCATAACTGGTTGACCTTGAGCCTACCTGACTTGACTTCTTGTGTACAAATAACAGTCTACGCATGAACAAAAATAAAACAAGAAGCGTTTACTTAACAAAGCTAACAATTGCCTAAATATTTTAGTAGGGAAAATGTCTACTTACATCAAATTAAGAATGTTTTACATTTTCCCTACTAATATTTATTTTATATGGTTTTTCTGTTCTTAAGTTGTCCTTAAAAAGTTAAACCTCTACTCTTTTTAACACGCTTATTAATAGTATATTACGTTGTTACAAGCCCGGTAAATAGGGTTTTGCCGTGCGAGCATGATAGTTCCCGGGTGAGGCGCGGCTAAGTGCGGGATTTTCATGTGCAAGCACGGAAAACTTACCGGACGAGTTACGTACAATATTTATCATTATACAACACCGAAAAAGCAACACATTTTTAATCAAAACATCTTTTTATTAAAAAAAAAACTTGTTTGAGTTTTCTGTTATATTTCCATTGACAAAATCAATAAGCTGTTTGCATAAAACTGATGTTTATTCTTATTTGTAAAATAAGCTGGAGAACGGTAAAATCAGCTGTTTACTTAAAACTGATACGTTTATTCTTATTTGTAAAATCAGCAGTCGTAGCGCGTCGGAGTCACGTTTATGGATCAAAATTTTGAAAATTCTGTGTAGAGTAACGTTTTATATGTTTTGGGTACGGGAAAATCGATTTTGACAGTTAAAAAGTCGTAGCGCTTCGGGATCACGTTTATGGATCAACATTTTGAACATTCTGAGTGGGTTAACGTTTTATATGTTTTTGGGTACGCGAAAACCGATTTTGACAGTTAAAAAGTCGTAGCGCTTCGGAGTCGCT